>JAQQPU010027033.1:866-11222 GCA_029168905.1 Artemia sp. Kazakhstan ARC1039 | reverse complement strand
GAGCCCATGTTAATTTTTACCACCACAGCCCCCCTTTAACGTTGTCCGATCGGGCTGAAATTTAGAGGATAAGCTTTCCTGGGGCCTGGGAGCTTGTCCTCAAAATTTCAGCTCAATCCGATCCTTCCTTCCCTGTTTTCCAAAAACCAAATATCAAGTTTTGTGGGGATTTGTTTGCGTCAAAAATAGATATAGGAGACTAAAATAATATTTCCGTAAGTGTCTCTGTGGTACAATTGTCGCTGTTCCCTACTCCGGGTTCGATTCACTGTCAGAGACAATTTTTTATATACTGAATTTAAAGTTTAAAAAAGAAACTCAGTTTCTTTTTTAAATCCGCTTATCCTCGAAATTTCAGCTCAATCCAATCACTCCTTCCCTGTTTTCCAAAAAACAAATATAGCCACTTAACGTTCATTTCTCTTTTTTTTATCAGCCACGCCTACAGGCCACAGTTGGCGACGGATCCGGGTGAATGAGGACTCATTCGAACCAGAATTCGACCCAGAAGGGCCTTTTGATAGTTTCAGACCGAAAAAATTATCCCCCGAATTTAAATTTCCCAATTTCGGCAAAAGGCTTCTTGAAAACACCCTGTCGAGAAAGAAAAGAATAACACACAATCATCTAACAGTTAGTCAAGCAATAATAAGTAACAAACTGGACAAAAACGTGCAGAAATTATTTGAAAAAAACTACGTTTTCTAAAGAGTTAAAGAGGCTGAGTTACAAGGTCGACCCTTAAAACACCCTGTCGAGAAAGAAAAGAATAATACATAATCATCTAACAGTTAGTCAAGCAATAATAAGTAATAAACTGTACAAAAACGTGCAGAAATTATTTGAAAAAAACTACGTTTTCTAAAAATTAAACAAAATTAAAACGTTTTCTAAAGAGTTAAAGAGGCTGAGTTACAAAGGTCGAACCTTGTTGTGAGCTTCTGTGTAGATTCAAAGGGTGTTTTTGACGTTTTATTAAGGAAATGAACTTCGCAGACTTGAGGCAGCTATTCACTCAAGGGACAAAGGAGCTCCAGTCCCAGGTACTCCTTTGCTGAGTAAGCTCAGGTTAAAAACTAAATGATGAGTGAAAAAGGGGCTTGAATAGCCTTTTCAATGCGTTCATCCTAAAGCACCGGCTTCAACTCCCAAATGTCAAAAAATAAACAATAAAAAAAACATAGAACAAAAAACCAACATTGTTTGAATCATCTTGTCAAATTGTAACTCTAACCGACAAAATTAAAATGCGAAGTTAAGCAAAACAGGCAAATAAGTAGGGAGGTCTTCAGGTCTCTGTCCCCTTCCCCTCCTAAAATTTAAAGTTCTTCAGAGACTAGAGACATAAAATGTATAAAGTGTCTACCTTTGCATTAAATTCAGCCAGTATCTCAAAGTGCCTCTTCAAGTCTGTGGCTAAGATTGCTTCAATAACTAGGAAACGGAATCGCTTAAATTCGGCTTTTTCAAGGTGTTGCAAAAAGTTGTGGCCAGGCGTTGATAAAAATAGCGACCAGGCAGCGGCTGCATGGTGACTTTCCAATACAGACCTGTCATTGTACAATATAGCCTAGAAAAGGTGAGTAATCAGTTATTTTCATTTAAAACAGTGGCGACAAGGGAGACAAATATAAGGTATTTTTTTTTTATCAAAAGAGGATTTTCAAAGCACTAAACAAAAGCTATAAAAGAGAAGTGAAAGAAAAACAAATTTAGTTCCAGTCTTATAGAATAGCTGAGAGTTCCTCATAGTTAAAAAGAGAACACACTCACTGATGATTTAAACATTCAGATGATTTAAACATTCAGGCCCTTAGACTTATAGTAATTTGAAACTTTGTAGAGCCTATTAAACCACCCTATTATTCCTCCTAAGGCCTTCCCAATGTGTTGAAATATATATCAATTAATCATAATGATATTGATAAATCAGTTCGTTCCCATAATACTGGAAAAGGGGTATTTTACTCCATAAAAAAAGCAGAAAAGTTGGTTTTTCAAAGTGAACAAAAGACGTTGCTAGTCAGTTTTTGAAGTTCATGAAATTACTTTGAAAATAAATATGGAAAAAGCAGAGAAATAGCATGCCAAAACAAAGCAGTCGCTGATAGCAAGAAAATAAGGACTATTTAGGATGTAATCCGTATAGCACTGCTGTAAGAGAAAGTAAACAAAAATCCCAGTTAACCAATATCCTTGCATTTTTGTTAACATAAAATAAAGAATCACCATTTCATCAACTAAATGGCACTATACAGAGAGTATCCAATCCGTACAAATCTAAACGACAGCAACGAATTCGGCTTACAGATGACAATTATAAAATCACAACTAGTCTTATAGATGGGGTTCATTATTGAACTGAACTATCTTTTTTGTTGTTATTTTTTTTAAATGCCTAGAACTCAATTTTCCAGCAAATCATGGACGAGTTCTAATTTGAGCTTTTTAATTCGTGATTTCACAGTGATGTTTTATTAACGTTAACATTCGGGATGCATCAATACCAAGTAGCAGCAAATGTTAGCTATCAGGGTTAAGCGTTCATTTAAATGTTGAAAGAGCCAATGCCATAACTTTCTCTGTAGTTTTGGAGATGCTAGCCAATCACCAATTTAACTGAATACCCTGACTGAGCAGCCTGGGCTATGGGTCCATTTCCACGAGGGCATCAGTTAGTCTCCTGTTCACTTCCCCGCTTCAATGAGACAACTGTCCGTTCTTCAAAAGGTGAATTCTTTCTTCCAGCTCAAAGTATACCGAAAACACCAATCCATCTCTACCAGTGTCTCAAGTCAGATAGAATACTGAATGTAAATCTCACCCTTGAGATTGCCAGGTTTACTACCACCAACTCACTGCAGAACCAAGGCACCTGAGGCCAACACAGTTGCGCATGCTCCTTCTCCACCCTTATCTATTCAAAATTTACCTCTTTAAACCCTCCCCAGAAGTTCCAATTTCCATTAAACCTTTTGTTACGACCTCTCCCCAGACCTATGGGACTACCTGCTGTTCGTTTGGCCCTAGACGATTTACAAACTAATTTATTTGAATATACCCTATTGTCATCTTTTTGTAATACCTCTGAGTGTCAGCAAGGAAAGAAAAAGAAACGGAAAAAGAGGATCAAGTCTTTTGATGCAAGTTGAGTCTCTCAATGCCATATTACACACCCTCCTTATAAATGATAGTATTACTATTTTCATATCTCATTAAGTCCCGAATGGTTTTAGGCATTCTCTTTGTCTATAGCATAACTTCTTTACAAGTTGAGCCCTACTCTGGTCTCCGAGCGAGTTGAACGTGAGCGTTTCGTCCAGTTCAATGGGAGGCGGACGAGAGAAGAGCAAGAGCAAAAACTTACTTTCGTTGAAAGAATCAAGCATATAAACCCAGTAGACAGGTGAATTTCATCCAGCTCTTGTTCCCGTGAAAATAGGCCCTTAATTCACGACTGAAGCCTTTCTCCGAGATAAACCAGGTTATTGAAGGAAGAATCAGTCACCAGTCAAACAAAGAAAGTGGAGCCGAAAGATTCACCAATGGAACAGATTTTTAAAAACGGATTGTCGAGTTGCAGACTCTGGAGCAGAAAAATTCTAACCTGAGGAATTTGTTGGATTTACAATCTATATTATGTGCTCACGATCCCGATTGTCAGGGGAACTCCCTACTATTTTAAATGTCTAGATTGTCAGTGCTACCCTATATTTACAATCTAGATTATGAATTTAAAATTTGGTTCAAGCATGAAAAAGGCTTCGGTTGCAGCTACTGCTGCAACCATGATCTAACCGATACTTACGATAGAATATCCACAGTAGTCTGTTTTCACCGTCCTAGCAGAAAAGTAACGATTTTAATAACAACTGCCTTTTCGAAGGCAAAAAACTAAGCAAATAAAAATAAAACTTCCGAATGTTTTCATTTAATTAATATTTGTTGAAGGTTTAAGATTTCGTCTTGCAATGCTACAGGCAAATACAATGTGAATTCTTCGGCTGTAAGGGCTTTTCGAGATATGTATAGGAAGCTATCGGCTAAAGCTCACGAGATTAAAACTAAACTCACACTTTCTAACCACCATAGGCAAAAGTCAATTTGTCCATCTCTTGGTGATCATCCCGCTCTTAAACAAAATTACCTCATTTACCTTGGTTTACCTGTCAGGGAAAATTCACATGCAACCCGACTTTTGTAAAACACTTAGCTACGAGTAAAACTAGAAAACCTCATCGTCTGCTAGTTGCTACAAAACTTAAATTTAGTGGTCATATCCGAACTTCCGTGTATAATGCCTTTGAAGTCCTGCAGTTCCTTCCTATTTCCTCATTTTGACAACTTTTTACACACAGTGATATTCCAGATATTAGGAACTGTTTCTATAAATATGTAAAGAATATGCTTCAACAGCCCCTTTGTACATATGAGCAGATGTGGAATTACTCACTGGCGGATCCTTGGGGTCGGAGGGGGGTGGGGGAGGGGCTGGGACCTCCCAAGATTTTCTTCTGGCGCCCTCTTATCCTGTTTTTACTCTTTTTTTAGAATAAATTTGTCAATTATTGACACCTTTGTCACATTGCCCCCCCCCCCCCAATATTTTACTAATTGGCGCCCTTGTAACATTGGGACTCCCTTAAGATTTTGCTCTAGATCCGCCCCTGAAATTACTTGGTCCCTGGTTGCAGTTCGAAGAGGAAATGAGACATGCCCAAAGAGGCTAATTCTGAACCTTTTATGTATGCTATTCATGTTATTTAAGTGCTGATTTGTGTTTGCTGGGCTTTCCTTTTTTTCGCCTCTTTTCCTATTCTATCTGTACGTAATTTTTACATCTTGTTGGGTTAGAAAAATACACGTATAATCACTATATTCCCACAGGATTGTTCATAAAGTTGTTTTTTTGTTAGTTCACAATTCTGTTTCCGCGAGCAAACAACAAAGTTGTTATTAATAAGTGACACGGCACAAATATGCCTATAGCCAATCACGCATATGCTGCTGACGGGAAATCCAAGTCGATTCTGGTTTCTCAGTGTAATTTTACCGACATTTAGAGTCTAGTAGCGGAACTGCGGAGAGTCTTTAAGCTATTCCAAATTTTAGCATTAGCTGATTCTAGGTGCTGCTAAATCTCCTTACTGATAGGCCTTAAACATTCTAGTTAATTTTATTGTCATAAATCATTTGCAGCTTTTACAAGTTAGTTATCATCTTCAATGCAAATTGGCATTAAGATTGGCTGGTTTTACAAAATTATAACTAAAAGCAAGACATTAAATTTTAGTTATTTAGCTGCAAGAATTGGAGGTCCGGGCTTTTTGGGTGTCCGGTTCTAAGCGCCTTGTTTAGACTTGTGAAAAAGTGTTAGTCCCTGACCAGCATTGGTGGAACTCATTGAGTTTCTCGAGGCCGTAATAATTTCAATGATTTAAATATTTTTAAAATTACAAGATGAAACGTTAAAACGTTGAAGAACAACTATCATAATGACATTTTGTATTACCAATCCCGACGTTTTGAACTGGACTTATTAAGACTCAGAAATTCATCTTCCAGAGATTGAAAACATGAAATTACTTGATATAGAATTTATTTAATGCGATGGAAAGAATGGGGTAGGCCTCATGATGAATTTCGAAGCATCTCAACTCTTACTTAGGTTGGGAAGGTATTAATAATAGAATTCTAGTTGCTCATTTTTTGACCAAAAAGAGTATATAGGAGTGCTATTATTGTTATCATGGTTGCAGCGGTAGCTCGAACCTAAGGACGAATCACAGCCCATAGTAACCAAAAACTAAAATGTCTGTTAAAAACAACTGGCAAGTGCAAGAAAGGTCATTCCTAGCTGATTATCTGAATTAGTCTTAATAGTAAAAGACTATTTTGAATTGAAGTTATCAAGTATTTTGCAGTAGGTTGCATCAAGACACGGCTAACTGTAGATAGAAACAGAAAAGCCAAGACAGATAGTCCAAGTGATTGAGAGGCAAATGTTTAAATGGCTGCACGGGTAAATGGCGGGAGTAAGTATGACTCTCTTATTGACAAATACTTGTTTGTTAGTTTTTGGAAAGGCACGCCTGACTAGCCTAGAGTCTCAGGCAGGTTGACCAAGAATTTAAAATTGACTTAGGACCGTTAGATTGCCTGGAATGAGAGGGAATTTCGAAAAATAGCCAGAAACAACTTAAAAATAGCATCGGATCGAAACAAAAAGTACCATTGGAATCGCTAATTTGAATTTGAAAAGGTAGAAAGATGGATGGAGAATTTAGGGGAAATAGTTTGTGACGTAGCTGAAGGTTTCTTAGGAAGGAAAGTTAGAAATAAAGTTAGGAATAATAGCGAAAACACTTTAAGGCTGTTAGAAAAGAGGAGGGGTTCGTACAAGAAGTTTGAGTCATAGATAATATATAAGAGAAAAGTCAGGGAAGTAGAGAAGGCATTAAAGTATTAATTAAGAATTTAGAAAAGTGAGGCTGTGGAAATCATTGCCGAGGATCTGGGAGACATCATGGGGAGGAGGCGAAGAGTGATGTTTTCAATAGATTGGAGTATCGGAGGAGCAGGCATAGCTGTGTTGGCATCAAGCGACTTGGTGCTGCAGTGAAAAGTTAGTATTAGTTGTATATTTTCGACACATTTTTCGGGAAAACGGATCTTGAGTTGGAGTTTTATATATTAGGTAAAGGGTCTTAAGCTGGGGGTTGTTGTATGTTTGACTCAATACTTAATTTTAAAAAAAGGCTATATCTTATGGGGGTTTAAAAATACAGCATCTTAATCTGGCCCTGGAAACAAAAATAGCACTAGAACTCTCGTTTTCCAATTAAATGAGCCCCCTTTGAAGTTTCTACGACGACCCCTTCCATATGAAGTGCCTCTGGAAAAAAATAATAATAAAACATTGGAGCCGTATGGCCTTTACTATAGGTAACGCTATAGCGTTGCCTCTGATAACCAAAAAACAAGAAATCGGAATTTGGCATTCATATCGACTCTTTCGGACACCAAAAAGTCTTGAAGAGAACCGGAATTTTGTTCTCCGATTCTTCAGAACATAAATTTGTTCTGAAGAAGTCTATTTTCTCAGCTACTATAGTTTTGTTTTGACGCCAGGTACGACATGAGGAGGAAAACTTTTTTTTCTGGGAAACTATGGCAAATTTTACCTAGTTCACTGGAACTTTTCTGCCCCGTTTCCTGATCTCCATACCCAGAAAAAATTTTGAGTTTGCATCTCTTATCACTTCGGACCGAATCACAAGAAAACGGCAACAAGATCACAACGGCAGTGATCACAAACGAGCAACGAGTGTTGCTCCACAGCACAATGAAGCTACTACAAAATACACCAGCATCAATGCCACATCCGTTTTTTATTTTCAAGTATTCCATAACTATTATGTGAATTTCAATTAGTCCCTGTATCCCAGTGACTATTCATTTAGGTTAAAGGACATTTTTACTGGTGGCTCAAACCTCTCTGATCGTTCTCCCAAAAAATTGATTTCTTCCTGCAAAAAAAGTGCCATTTTTCTGAAACAAGCAGTGTGTAATAGTGTAAGCTAGGATTTTTTTTTCTTTTCGAAATTCGTGGAAACATTCAATTTGGTGGAAGATATAAATTCATTGTGGGAGTTAATTAGTAGAATTGCAGCAGTTAGAGTTTTGAACCATCTTTCAAAACAGAGAAAAATATTTTTTCAAGATGCAAAAGCCATTCAGAATAATTTATAAAAAAAAACAATATATATATAAATTCACATGTTTTACTTCTGGGTTGTTCGAACGACGACTGTTGCCATGACGACTGTTGACGACTGATGTCGACTGTTGACGATTTGTGCCTTTTCTTGGTGATGCTCATCAGCGGATAGTTGATGACAATTTCCGTTGATGTTTAGAAACATGTTCGTTGAAACTAATGTCAGAATAATTTTTAGTTGGCGTGAAAAAAAAATTCTTTTAAAATGGGCGTGAGAAAAAATTCTTTTAAATGTTTTCATTTTTATAACTTTAAGAAATCAAAAATTAATTAAGATTTTAAGGAAGAAATATCAGCATATATGTATATGTATTAAACTGAAAATGCACATTTTGTTTTCAGTAAATTCATTTGAATTTTTTTCAGTAAAGTACTGAAAAAAATTCAAATGAATTTACTGAAAACAAAATGTGCATTGTGAAATCAACGCTATGATTGTTAATTTAATTTCTGTTCGTTTTGGGTTTCATTTATTCTTTAATAGTAATTTTTGGTCATTTTGAGTTTGAATTTTAAAATATATTTGTATCTGCTGAGCTTAAGTTTAAAATAGCCTTTACTTTTCTTTGAAAACTTATTTTTCGGAAAGATTTTTAAATTAATTTCTGTTCGTTTTTGATTGCAAAAAATTTCAAGTTTTTAAAAATTCCTTATTTCAAAATCAAACTTTAAAAAAATCAAATATTCGTCAAAGTATTAAAACTGATATCAAAGTAACAAAATCAAAGTGCGCGTGGGGGAACTAGATTAAGCTTTGGTCTCTTTTGACTCTTTAAAAGGGAACTAGAACTTTTTATTTTCAATCAAATGAGATCTCTCTAGAGTTTATACGAGTATCCCTTCTATAAGAACCATATATATCCCCAGAGTATAACTTACAACGCCTGTCCCTGGGCCCTTGGGGGTTGTGTCGACCCTGGAGTTTTAATATCTGATGGTTGAACTATTTTTAACAAAATAGTCACCTGAAATTTTTATTGGATGGGTTTATCCATCCGATATAACCAAAGGCGTGGACGGCGGAGGGGCTAGTTGCCCTCCGATCTTTTTTCACTCTGAGAAAATGAACTACAACTTTTAATTTCAATTCAAATGAACCCTCTCTGAAGTTTATACGAGCATACCTTCCATAAGAACCATATATGCCCCCAGAGCAATACTTACAACGCCTGTCCCGGCCTGGGGGGAGGGGCGGTTGTGTCGACACGGGAGTTTTTCTTATCTGACCTTTGAACTATTTTTAAAGAAATGACCGTACGTAAAGGAGTTTTGTTATATGATCTTTGAACTATTTTTAACAAAATGGCTACCTCAAATTTTTTATCAGATGTATTTGGGGGAAAAGGGTTTAGGGGGGGGGCAGTTGCCCTCTGATCACTTTTGACTCTTAGAAAGGGCACTAGAACTCTCGATTTCCAATCGAACGAGCCCCTTTAAGGTTTATACGGCGACCTCTTCTATATGAAGTGCCTCTGGGAAAAAAATAAATGGAGTGTGGGAGAAGGCTAGCTACCCTCCAATCATTTTTGACTCTCAAAAAGTGAATTACAACTTTCAATTTCCAATCAAATGACCCCTCTAGGAAGTTTATACGATCATCTCTTCCATAACAACCATATATACCCCCAAGGCATAACTTACAACGCCCACCCCCGGGTCCTGGGGGGCTGTGTCGGCACCCGAGTTTTTTTGTTATCAGAACTTTGAACTATTTTTAACAAAATGTCTATCTCAAAATTTTTATCTGATACATTTAGGGCTTGAAAGATGGGGGGGCTAGCTGCCCTCCGATCTGTTTTGACTCTTAAAAAGTGAAGAAGAACTTTCAATTTCCAATCAAACGAGCCCTCCCCGAAGTTTATACGAGCATCCCTTCCATAAGAACTATATATGCCCCTAGAGCATTGCTAATAACGCCTGCCTCCGGGCCCTGGCAGGTTCCGTCGGCACAGGAATTTTTCTTATCTGACCTTTGAACTATTTTTTATGAAATGGCTATCATAAAAGATTTATCGGATAGGCTTGGAGGAAAAGGGTGGAGGGGGGCTAGTTGCCCTTGGATATCTTTTGACTCTTAAAAATTGACCTAGAACTTTCAATTTCCAATCAAATGAGCCCCCTCTGAAGTTTATACGAGCATCTCTTTCATAAGAACCATATACGCCCCCAGGACAACACTTACAACGCCTATCCCCTGGGCTCTGGGGGGCGTTTTTGTTATCAAATTTCTGAACAATTTCCAAAACACTGGCTAACTCAAAATTTGTAGCGGATGGGTTTGTGGAAAAAAGAGCGTGGGGAGGGGGCAAGTTTAACTCTCTTGACTCTTAAAAAGTGAACTAGAACTTTCAATTTCCAATCAAATGAGCCCTCGATGAAGTTTATACGAGCATCCCTTTCATAAGAACCTTACAAGCCCTTAGGGCATAACTTAGAACGCCTTCCCCTGTGCCCTGGGGGGTTCGATTGACACCAAATTTTTTCTCATCCGACCTTTGAACTATTTATAACAAAATGTCTATCTAAAAAATTTTATCAGATGGGCTTTGAAAAAGAAGGCGTGGGGGGGGGGGGGG
>JAQQPU010027032.1:0-10391 GCA_029168905.1 Artemia sp. Kazakhstan ARC1039 | reverse complement strand
TGTCACTGGGCCCTAACACAGTGACGAATTTTTGCCATCATTTGACCTGGAGCACAACAGATCCAGTATGGACCTTAATTTGCTCTGAAGTGCGAATTAAGGTAAGGTAATTAAGGTAATCATATTATTGACTTACAAATAAAGTGGGTAAATATTTACCAAATCATATTATTGAGTTAGGAATAAAGTGAATATACCACTCAATGCCCTTTTTTATGCTCTTTACAAATATAATAATCATTTTTGTCATTAATGAATTTTAGCCCCCACCCATATATATACCAATTCAGGGTATATATTTGCACATTGCGGGGGGGGGGTGATTTTATTTCTGATGTAAATGAGAGGTAAGTTTAAACTTTCTCCTCACCCCCCCCCCCTAATGTGCAAATAGGCTATATACCCTGAATTGGTATATATAGGGGTGGGGGCTAAAATTTATTTCCTACAAAAATGATTATTATATTTCTAAAGAGCATAAAAAAAGGCATTGAGTGGTATATTCACTTTAGATGTAACTCAATAATATGATTTGGTAAATATTTACCATAAAGTGAATATACTACTCAATGCCTTTTTTATGCTCTTTCCAAAAATAATAATCATTTTTGTCAGAAATGAATTTTACCCCCACTTCTATATACCAATTCAGGGTATATATTTGCACATTAGGAGGGTAGGGGTAAAGTTTAAACTTACCTCCCATTTACATCAGAAATAACATTTGCCAACACCCCCCCCCCCTAATGTGCAAATATATACCCTGAATTGGTATATGTAGGGGTGGGGGTAAAATCCATGTCCAACAAAAATGATTATTATATTTAGAAAGAGCATAAAAAAAGGCATTGTGTGATATATTCACTTTGTTTGTAAGTCAATAATATGATTTGGTAAAAATTTATCAAAGTACCTACCTCCACTCCTTCTCCCTCTGGAGGGTGCTGAAATTTGCCTACATGATGGGTCTATACCTATTGAAAATTTGACATTGAGGTAGGTACTTCAAATTACCTTCCAGAATATAATTTTGCCTGTAGACCCATCCCTGAAAGTTTCATTTTCTGCACCTAACCCCTTTCCAAGAGTAGCTAAAGTAGAATTTTACCATAAAAGACCTCTTGTTGGGAAAGACCACTTTTCTTTGATAGCTATTTAGACTTTATAGGCTGCTCCTATTTTACTATGGCATGACACAATGTGAGTGTAGTAACAAGATTCTCACCTTTTATCTGCCTTTTTGGTGAAATTTTCACCAATAATTTTGTCATCATAAAATTCAAAAGGTAAATTTCTAGGTGGCACTATAATTTAGCTAGGATTAAAGTGAAAACATCATTTGATGCTTTTTTATGCTCTTTCATGATTCAATAATCACTTTTGTTGCAAATTGCATCTTAGCCCTTAAGGGGGCTCCAGAGGTATTTTATATGAAATATATGAAAAAAAACATCAAATGATGTTTCCACTTTCATGCTAGCTAAATTATATGGCCCACTGCAAATTTACCATGAACTTTACACCACCCCCCTAATGTGGAAATATATACCCTGATTTGGAATATACCCTGAGTGGTCAACATCAAAGTTTTGAATCACAAAATTCAGCATCATTTTTGTTGATATAATTTGAAAAACTTGAAATGGTAAGAAAACAGTTTATATTTGAGTTGCCTAACAAATGAGATTTGAATTGTTATCAATAAGTATTTTTCAAATATATTATTCTTGAACAACTTATTTATAAACTAGAGATATGTCTTTAACCACTTTCAATAACTTAACTAGTGTTGATAACTTCTTTGTGTGGTTAGAAAAATGAAATACCTTTGGGGCCCCTTTAAGGGCTGAAGATGCAATTTGCAACAGAAGTGATGATTGAATTATGAAAGAGCATAAAAAAGGGATCAAATAATGTTTTTACTTTTATCATAGCTAAATTATAGTGCCACCTAGAAATTTACCATTCAAAATGTGGTCTCTGTTTTGACAAGCAACTGAAAAGAAAAAAAAAGATATATAATATTTATGACTTACAGAATAAATATCAAGCAATACAAGTTATATTTTTAGAATCAGAAGATAATCAGCATTATGCTAATATGCAAATAAAACTTAAACACTGAAAGGAGGTATACATCAAAATAGAACAATTGGTATTGGTGAAAAGAGGTTCTTCTAGGTAAGTCAGTAAACTAATAATTTCAAGTATTTTTTCTTAAATAATTTTAATAATAACCATGAGGATGCAAAGCTTAGATTTTTAGCTATTCATTGATATATACAGTTCTTTTCAATTCCTATTTGGTAACAAGATGTGGAGGTTTGAATTTGGCATAATCTTAATTGGTTACTGTTTTTTTACCCTGTAATTCATTGTTGATAAATTTTCTTATTAACTTAATAATGAGATAGCCAAGAAATAAATATACCTTTAGAATGAGTATCTTATCCTGAATTGGAATATAACATTCATTTGTGTCAGAAATTAACTTTACCCCCAAGTCCCTAATGTAGCCTACAAATATACACTCTGAATTGTATATATGCAACACATTTTTCATCATTTTGACAAACTGTTTAAATCAGTTGGAAGAAAGAGTGACTAACTGACAATTCAGTGCATATGCTTGAATAAAACTCATTCTAAAGGTATGTTGATTTCTTAGCTATCTTATGAGTTAATTGGAAAATCTACCTCATTGTCTACTTAAGATCATTGGTTAAGGGCACTTATAGGGCAGAAATGAAATAAGAAATAGAGTAAATATCTAGTAGCTAGGCTATAAAAGAAACACTAGGCTATAAAATTGTTAAAACTAGAGTAAGATACCTAGTAGTCAAACAGCTAATCATTGCTTTGAAAGCTAAACCTCTATTATACCACCTAGGAATTAGAATGTTTCCCTGTTGAATTTGTCTGACTTTATTTCATAGAAATGTCATTAGCTTAAATATTTTAGTCACAAGCAATTGTTAACATAGCCTTTCTCTCAACATAAATAAATTTGAATTTCTCTCTTTTAATACAATGTCTAATTCTCCCCTTCTTTGAAATGGTTTTGCTGTCCCTCTTGTTGATTCTCTCTGCTGACTTGATATTGTTATTACTAAGAGTCTCCCAAGCCTACAGCAGTACACAGTCTCAGACATTAATAAGAAAATCCATTTAGGATGTGCTAAGATTGTTGTTAATAGAGGAAAGTATAAAAAGATGTGTATTGGTCAAGCTACTCAATTTTCTGTGAAAATTCAATCCTTTTTGCTTCTGGAATTTTTCTCCTTCTTAAGAAAAAAGAATCCAAATTAAATAGTTAGATTTTGTAAATTGTTAGTGTTTCTTTTGCCATGGACAAAAAATGAGCTTTTATTACAGAATATCTTGTTATGTGTTATAGTTAAATATAAATTACTGCACAAACAGCTCCCAAACACAGCTTGTGTCCATATTTCTCCTTATTACCACTTAATTAGATTCTTTCAGTTGTAAGTTGTTTTGTTTTTATTTTCTCTTTCTTCCTTCTTTTATGTTTTTTTTCTCCTTTTTTTATCATTTTTTATTTATTATTTATTTATTTATTAGTACCAAAATATGGTAAGCTTTAACAAGCTTGTTACACTAAACAATTATAAAAAAAAGTCTATGACAATGTTGACAACTTAACATAAACACACACTAAACATACACACTGAAAACATAATAACTGAAACATACAGTAGCATACCAAACTTACTGAAATATATCTAATAATAATTGAAACATACCAAAAAGTAAGCCTACAAAATAACTGAAAAACATACTGGTCACAAATCAGCTAATATAAAAGTAAAAATATTCTCAAAATAGATTGTGATAAGACCTAGTATAGAAATCTGTAGAGGCTAAACTACTTTTGAAAGACGGGACCATGGTACTTGCTACTATTTCCAATGGTAGTAAATTCCAATTCTTCCACACTCGGCTATACAAAGAGTTTTGGCCCAATCTTTTCTGTGAACATGGTGGGTAAATCTTGTGTTGGTGTTGGTGTGATGGGTAAATCTTGTGTTGGGTACTACTGTATTCTGTAAAAGGGAAAAAGTGAGTTGGAGTGGTATTATCAATGTTCCTAACAATGTGGAATGTATTTATTAGGACAGCTCTATCACATCAGAACTGAAGACTAGGCAACTGTAGTCTCCGCCTTCTCTGTTGGTCAGGTAGATGTCTCAGGTAAGGTACAAGTTTGGTGGCCTAAGTTGCACTCTCTCAGCCCTCTCTCTATCTCTCTTATTAAGGGGATACCATACTGATGAGCAATATTCAAGTATTGGACATACAGTGGATACATAAAGTGAAATCAGTGAAAAAAGATTAAACTTAGAAAATTTATGCTTTAGACATAGTAATTGGTAATTTGCCTTATGGGTGATATCCAATACATGTTTGTCAAATTTGAGACTTGAATCAAAGCAAACCCAAGGTCTCAAACATATTCCACACTTGAAATTGATTTTTATCATCAACAAAGTAATGGTAATGTTGAGGGAGTCTACACAAATAGTGCACAACATTGCACTTGGACTCATTAATGAACATAGAGTTTGTAGTACACCAGCAGCCCAGAGCAACCAAATCCTCTTGAAGTAAAGAAATCTCATGTTCACTCATGACTGACCTGTAGACTTTCACATCATCTGCAAACATTTTTAGGGTCAAATTCCTAACAAAACCTGGCAAATCATTGATAAAAGGGCAGAAGAGTACTGGCCCAAGACAACTGCGTTGTGGAACTCCACTTATGATAGACATAGGTGATGACAGAGCATACCTACTTCAACCTCTTGGGTTCTATTCGTAAGATAATCCATTATCTATACTTCAGTTTGTGGGCCAATACCATATAGTTGACATTTGTTTATCAGAAGAGGGATGGAAATTTTGTCAAATGCTTTTGAAAAGTCAATATAAATACAATCAAACAAAATATCATTATCTGCCATCAATTGAAAATCATGAATCACCTCAAGAAGTTGCATGTTACAAGATTGTTGTTTATGGAAACCATGCTGAGCAGAATGTCATAAATTATTTTCCTCAAAATGTGCATGGATTCTGCTCACCACAATTTTCTCCATTATATGGGAAAAGATTGATGTATTTGAAATTGGTCTGTAATGATTAAAATGGGGGTGCTCTGCAAGCAAGATGCAGCATCAAGGGTGGAGATAGTTTGGGTTTTAAAGACTATTGCTAGTTCTTTTGCTGCAGCTTTGTGTGATCATATTGCTAAGGTGTTCCAAACAATGTTCCCTGATGCCATACCAGAAGGCTTCTCATTAAATGCTAAAAAAATGACATGCTTGTTGATGGAGGCTATTTATCTGTACTTTCAGGAAATTCTAGTCAAAGACATCCAGAAATCTGACTTTATGCTGGAATAGGATGAAACAACAAACAACAGTGGGGTAAAGGAGCTTCAAATAAGAGTTTGATACTGGTCAAAAGAGCAGAAACAAGTGGTTATTTGGCATCTTTGGACATATTATATGGGACATGCAACCAGTGAAGATCTGAGTAAGAAAATCTTGCAGAGTATTGAAGATGAAGGACTTTCATTTGAGAGATTGCTGATGCTTGCAAGTGATGGCCCAGCTGTCAATAAGAAAGTGGGGTCATTTGTAGACTCAGAAAAGAGAAAAAGGTGTTCAAAAGGCCTATTGAATATTGGAACCTGCATCATTCATACAATGCATAATGCATTCCTGAAAGGGCTGCAAGAACTTGGGGAGGAGTGCTCTGATATGATCGTTGCTGTTTACCACTTTTTCAGTGGATGGCAAGCTTGTTCTGACAATTTCAGCCAGTGCCAATGGAAAGTTAAAGTTCCTCAGCATAAGTTTGTGAAGCGCGTCCCCACAAGATGGCTCACCGTAGGGGAAGCAGCAAGCTGCTTGATCAAACAGTGGCCTATGTTGATAGAATATTTCCTAGAATTCGTGCCAAAGAAAAATAGTCCGTAGTACCTGATGTCAAATGCAAAATATTTGAAAATTGAAAGTTGGCTAAAAAAGCAAACAATGAAAGCCAAAATTGAGTTCATTGTGAGCTCTGCAGCAACTTTCACTGCTTTTACTGGTGTATTTTAACGACTGGAGCCGTTAATTCATGTGGTACACTTTGAGCTGAGATGGTTATGCATAGTTCTTTTGGGGCAGATTGTGCTGGCTGATGATGTCAATTTTTGGATCCTTGGTGGTTTTGAAGGCTTAGATAGTACTGCAGATGTTTACCTACAGCAACCCTTGTGTAATGAAAGGGTTCTTGCTGCCCTGGATACTTTGAAAGTTATTCTGAAAGACAGGAAATTTTTTTTCCTGAGGATCAGGAAGCATATCAAAGCTGCTGTGCAGTACCTGCTGACAAAATGCTCTGTGAACAAGGAGTTTTTTTCTGAAGCACAAGAGAACTTCCATTTGAAATGGACATTGAGCAAGTCCAGGGAGAATAGTTTTTATTACAGTCAGATCCTGTGCCGCCACCAACGGAGAGTACTCGAATCAACAGCTATTGGCAACAGATCCTGGAACTGAAGACACCATCTGGTGAAACCTAATATCAGGCCATAGGTCAGATCATCCGGGCAGCTCTGTCACTCTGTCATGGAAGTGCTAATGTAGAGGGATGATTTTCTCAGTCAGCTCTGCTGATGACTAGCCATCAAGCGTGTACAGAAGAGCAGACACTGAATGCTAAGGCTTTTTTTGCGCATGCGCTCTGTGACTATGAGAACTGACCAGAGTGTGTGCTGATCACAAAGAAGCTGCTTTGTCTGGCTAGATCAGCTAGAGTCAGCTATGAACTATATCTCATTGAGCAAAGGCAGGAAGAATCAGAGAGAGAGAGAAGCTTGATTGAAGCTGAACAAGAAATCCAGGAGATGGCGTGGAAGAAGCGTAAAATAGCGGACCTACAGTCAGACATTGTACAAAAAAAGAGCTGGTTAAGCAGAAGAAGGAAATAGGTGATACCCTTGTGGGAGAGGCAGGGGAACAATTGAAGACAGCTGTGGAAGAGAAGGACTTCCTGAACACTGGTCTTGCTCAAAGTATGGTGGAAGCAGCATTAAAAGCTCGTTCTGAAGAAAGGGAAAGGGCAGATGATGATGAATTGGTTGAAGTACATGTTCTGAAGATGAAATCCGAACTAATTGATTGCCTTTAAAAAAAATCAAAGAAGTGATAATATAATATCCAGTGATTGCTTATGCCTAGTTGTGGCGGATGATTTTTTTTCAACAACTGAAATTTTTTCTTTACCGAAGTTCAATTTTCGTTCCTAGTACCATAATCAAAGTCGTACATTTATCGAAGTTTTCGTTTTGTATAAGTAAATAAAATCAGTTTAAGAAAAAAATAAGCATTTCAGCCTTTCTGTCCATAACTTCTTGGGCTTTCATAGACCAGTGATGATTTTACGGTAGTAATTGGGATCCTTGTAATCCATCTGCCTATGCTCTGACGGCTTCTGAGTAGTCACTTTTTGTCACTTTTTTGGTGTTCTCAAGTAACTAGTAATTTTTTCGCGTACCTCGTCGCGGCCGACCCCTGAGTATCCATATATACTTTATTCACATGACTTTCTCTTTAAAAATGTAAAATTTAAATAGCGGGTGCTGATAAGGGGGCGGGGGGGGGCAGCCCCTCCCCACTCTCCATAAGGAAAAACTATAAAATTGAGAATTTTTATAAAGTAGAATTTTATAAAGTAGTTTCCTCAATTTTATAGTTTTTCCTTATGGCGAGTTGAACCAGCATTCTTTGGAAAGAGAAGGAGTGATATAAGTATTTCAAAACATCTTCCCAGGAGATCAATTCCACTATTAATTCTCCAGATTGATTCCTGGGAGTTTTGTTGGACTGATGCAATGGATTTCCAAAATCAACAGAAGCCCTTAATACAGAATTTTACTAAAGAGTGGGGGTAAATTAATGCAATGCACTTTCAGTAATAATATAAGTGGTATTTTTAAACACAACTGAAAGAAACTTTTAAGCAGTGATGTGGAGAAATATGGGCACACGCTGTGTTTGCAGGCTTTTTGTGCAGTAATTCAAGTTTAATTGTAATATCAGGAACAGGAAACACTCTAATAAGAATCTGTCCAGGGTAAAAAAAAAACGACAAGAATTTCCAAAATTGAACATAATGAATCTCAATTTTTATTAATTGTTTTTTCTTAAGAAGGAGAAAATTCCAGAAGCAAAAAGGATAGAATATCCAAAGAAAATTGAGTAGAGCTTGGCCAATACAAATCTTTTATAATTTCCTCTATTAGCAACAATCCTAGTACAGTATCCTAACTGCTTTTTTTAATCAATGCCTGAGACTGTGTTCTGGTTCAGACTTGAGAGACTCTTAGCAATAAAAATACCAAACCAGCAGAAAGAATCAACGAGACGGATAGTAAAATCATTGCAAATAGGGAGAGAACTAGGCATTTGTCAAAAAAAAAGATATTCACATTTATCTATGTTGAGAGAAAGGCTATGTTAGCCATTGTTGATTCAAAGTATTTGTCTAATTCAGCCCTGCCAGCTATTAATTCTGGTAGGGAGAGGGGGCGTGTTGCATTTGCTGATGTCAACACCCATCTTACATGTGGCATTTCTCAGCCTGATATTTTTGCTAGACTAAGATGTATAATTGAGAGGATTGAAGCTTGGTTTCATTATCAGCTATCTTATTCTCCCACTGCTCTCGTGTCCCATTTTCCCATGGATTTAAATAGCTTTCCCAAATGCTACTAAGATCATTACAAAGTGTATTAAAGTATATGTAACTATAATTTTAAAATGTTAACTGAAATAAAATTCTGTGTGCAGGTTACAGCCTTATTTTTATAGAGTTAAGGCTGTAAGAATTTTATTTCCCTTTACAGCTATAATATGTAAGATATGTTAGTAAAAATTTGGGTATAGGTGTAGATTAGGGAAAATTGAGAAGGAAACATGTTAAGAAAACGGTTCTTACTTCATAATAGGTAGAATGTAGCTAACACATTTTATCTGCTATACTTTATCCCTCCCCCTAATGTGCAAATATATATCCCAGATTATATATTTCTTGTACAATCTGCCAATGTGTTTCTCGTGTTTCAATACGTTTACCCATAAATTGAATGAACTGTGACAAAACAAGAACTGGAAACTAAGAGTGAAGTTATGAAGTTTTTTTTACAAAATAGTTGTACAAAATTAGGCACTGTCAAATCACTGAGATATTACCCTAGGCACAAGACTACCAAAGGGATAAGCCATATTGTTAATTAAATCAATGATACTCTAAAGGGGGGACATTAACTCTTTTAAGCCCCCCAAAAAATCAAAATCATTGAAAATTTTCATTAAAGGCTGAAAAATGATGGACTAAAAAAATTAAAATTTTCAGCTTGTCTTGTAGCTACAGGTAACTCTAAGACACACACCAATTTTACACTATATTTCCTAGTGAGTGCCTTATCTTACCCAATTCTACCTTATTTTACGAATCTTACTTTCTGGGTTTTTATTTTATTTTCATTTTACAACACTACTTGGCCTTCAGCTTTCTTAATTCCTAAGTAAAACCTATGCTCAGTTGACTTACAGCTATACGGTTCTAATTTTTATGTTTTCTTTTTTGGGGTTACATTTCTATTATTTTTAGTTAGCATCAAGCTTCATGCAACATGGCAAAAGAAAGGCACTCCTAACAGAGGATATTCAACGTGCTATGAAATGGCTCAATTTGGAACCGGTTTATGGTAAGCCTCTAAACCTCAAACTTAGTGGTGTGATACTCAATCTTTGCAAAAGAAATTGTTTGATTGCACTCAGTGTGTGTATTATGAAACAGTTGCTTAGATGGATCAGGTCTTCCCTAGGATGTACAAAGCTTCTACCCCTAGAAGTGTTTAGCTAAATAGCCCTTAAGAAGGGGGGAGGGGAATGCAAAATGTCTCACATTAAGGTAAGGTGAAAATTAAAAAAAAAATTAAATACTTTGAAGATTTCTTGACTGGTTGCCAAAATAGGAGCTATAGACAGAATGGAACAGAGAAGAAGGGTTTGCATTTTGTCATCCTAATTTGGATTAGTGCTGTGGCAAGTTTGTTTTAACGACTTTCTGTTAATGGATTAAAACTCTTGGCTAGACTCTTTTTGTAAGTAAATGCAAAATTCAATTGTTGAATCAAAATTTGGACGAATTGAAAAGTCAGTTGAGTATTAGATACTATATTTTTTTAGATTGTCTAGAAGTAAGTTCAAATAATCATTAAGAAGCTCCTTTAACTACAATACTATTTTGCTAATCCTACGACTAAAAGATCACAGGATATACTATACAGGAGTATTCAGTCTTCTTTGCAT
>JAQQPU010027031.1:0-11223 GCA_029168905.1 Artemia sp. Kazakhstan ARC1039 | reverse complement strand
ATGGGGGATTTGTGTCGTACAATCAATAGAAAAATCTCATATCGTCGGAATGGTACATTCCATTTTAATTATTCATTGGAACATGATAGGATTTACATTAGCTCACCTGTTGACACTGAAACAATTATTCTCAATGACAACTTGAGAGATGTTCTTGGCTTTAAACAGAATATGATCCATGGGAAAAATGCTGGCACCGTTTACGGGATGGATCAAGTTATTTTTGCTGATTATCCACCTGGTTTTGCCTCGGACTCTTGCATATTTCTCTATGCATCCTTTATGGAAACGTCGAGAGTCGGTAATTCAAATGTCCCCCTCCTACGTGTTCTTGAACGAAAAACATCTCATGAACTTGTTCATCACTATAATATAAAGCATCTTCAGTATGTTCCTGTAAACACTTCATATTTGGAACTCTGTCAGTTAACACTAAGAAGTGAATTGGGTGATCCTCTAGCAATAACAAAAGGCTTAGCTTCGATTACATGTCATTTTCGACCCATTGTCAACGACGACGGTACAATAACCTAAAATGAACAATAGAAGAATTCCATTTGTCTGTCCCGATATTGACTGTTATCTCGGTGCTTTGAGTCCACGTCAAATAGGCAATGGATTGGACTACTACAAGGGGCGTACTACAATGTCTGGCTACGGTCTTGGTAGCTGGTTTGCTAGGCTATTTCGTTCTGCACTACCTCTTGCCAGAAAATATCTTGTACCTGCTGCATCAAATTTTGCTGCCTCCATACTACAGGACTGGGGGTCGGGCAAGAATTTCAAGGAGAGTGTTAAGGAAAATATTAGATCTTCAGCAAGAGCCGTTGGTGAACAATTAAAATCTCGACAAAATGGGGAGGGATTGAAAAGGATGCGTTCGCGTCATTCACTCATCAGTCTCCACCCAGGCAGGAAGCAAAGGACATCAACAAGGACTTTGAGAAATAAAACAACGAAGACCAATAAGCAGCAGAAGAAGAAAAAGAAAAAGATTGTTAGATCAAAGAAGGATTTCTTCTCTTAAGATGACTTATCTCCCCCACAAGGAATCATATCCATCAATCAGTTCCTCATTGAATCTATTCAATGCTGAAAATGTTGATGTCAGTGTCAAGTATGGCTACTATGAACAATTTCATCCTCAACAACCCCTCTCGGAAAATATACACTTTCAAATATTTTCCAATGAAGACTATTTCATTGATTTGTCGTCAACATTTATTGATTTAAATGTTGTGGTGAAGAAAAAGTCAGATAATACAACTCCAAATGCCGGCGATGGTCTCTCCTATGAAAACTGTATTCTACACAACCTATTCAAACAAATTAATGTATTTATTAATGGAACATTGGTGAGCACTAGCAATAATTTATCCAACTATGCAAGCTACATAAAATTTATTATGATGACGCCAAAGGCTTACAAGGAGTTGAGAGGACAATCATTAGGCTATGAATATCGAACAGGTGTTGATACTGACGGTGAGTTGACTACTGCAGTGACCCAGGAGTATCATCTAGTTGGAAAATTAAATCATGAGATATTCAATATATCCCAATGGCTACCCCCCAATGTCAAGATTGACATAAAGTTGCAGATGGCCCCATTGAATTTCATTTTGAGAAAAACGCTTCCTGCAGCACCCGATGCAAATGTTATTATCACATCAGCAATTCTCCACGTCCGAAAACAACAGGTTATGAGCTCTGTTGCATTGGCAGTGGAAAAGCTAAGAGCCAATGGTAACAACATTAAACTTCTTGTCCCCCATACAATCACCAATCAACGTCACATTGCCACCGGTTCTCGTAGCTATAGCGATTCATCATTTATCAATGGAGAAATCCCATCAAAATTGGCATTGGCCTTTGTGAAGAGTGGCAGTGCCGTTGGATCCTGGACTGAATCCCCCCATGATTTTAATTTTTTCGGTCTATCTAGCCTTGTGTGCAAAGTGAATGGTATTCCACTGTACACTCTATCATTTGACAAAAAATCCTATAGAACTCTGTACGAGTTGACCATGCAATCCCTAGATCATGACTCTCAACTATTTGAAAATGGAATAACCGATTCAATGTTTTCAAAAAATCATGGGGTTATTGTTTTGGATTTGTCAGGCACACAGGATATGAGCATAGTACGAACTGGGAATGTACGTTTAGAGTGTACATTTGCCAATGCTCTGACTGAGAGTATCACGCTAATATCACTGAGTCAATTTGAAACCTATTGGGAAATCACGCCCGACGGCAGTGTTCTACTAGACCTTGCACCATGAACACAAACCAAATAATCAACGTATTTAGTATGGATCCATACATGTCCCAGTACAAGTCCTATTGCATACCCTCGGACTTCATTGAAAAAATTCCAAGTGTTAACAACACCCTAATCATTGTTAATAGCAGTCCATCGACTTTGAAGACCGGTCATTGGCTATGCATCTTTCAAACAGCGAAGAACATTGAATTTTTTGATCCTCTTGGCCTATCGTATAAATTCTATGCTCCATACATCAGCAACTTTATTGAAAGCAGGGGGAAAACCATTATTCAAAATCAACGACGAGTACAGGATTTAACGACTAAGACATGTGGCTTTCATGCGCTACTCTTTTTCATGTTCAGATGTCGTGGCTACATCTACAAGCAGTTTCTCAACATCTACGTTGACTTACCTCAATTGAACGACTTTCTAGTGGAGAATATACTTACAAGTGTATTTAATATTGATTTTAGTGCCCTAAGAATAAAATGTTCTAAAGATGTATGTGAAATTGTTTATTAATAAAAAAAAAAATTATATACATGATAAAACGACTTTTCTACTCTTTAGATTTCATCCACTACTACTAGGTATTTGTCGACAACAACTAGCGCAGGTAGATTATGTGAATTCACAGTGTACTGATCCTGATGTACTGCAATGTCAGGGTCACATTTTCTACAGTAGAGTGTGACTTCACTCTTGTTATATCTCTTTGTATAGTCAATGATACTATTCGCATTCATTCTATAGAATTCACATGTTTCAATTTGCGTATTTAAAGCAATTTCACAAACAGTGTCCTCAAGTGTCGAATCACATTCCGTCACAGCCAAATAAAAATCAGTGGGCTTATAATCATAACACCCAGTGTCTTCACAACAATGACGTAGAAACCATATTCTCTTGTTGTTCCAACAGTTGAATCGTTGACCCGGTTCCTCCTCCCAGAACAATCTAAAACCACGACGATACCAATCTCGTAGCAATAAACTAAAATCACGGTTAGGATTCTTTCCAATCATACCGGGATATGTACTCTCCCACTGCTTACATTTATCATAATGACAATTGGAGCATAGGTGGCCTCTAGGATGAGAGTCACACACCTCTTCAAGACAGGAATTACAACCTTTAATTTGTACAGCATATCCTCTATGCAATTTACACGGGTTGCATAATCTACACTTTTCATCATACTCCTCAATCATTGTGCAATTCTCACATGATGACCAGCTGCCCTGTGTGTACATACATAACGGACATGTATGGAACATTTTGTCATGTGTTGACGCTCTCACTGTCACAATGAAGCTGAGTTAGCAACATCAAAAAATTGTCTGAGATAGAGAGAGAGAGAGGAGTAAATCATCCTTGAGCACCATCTTTCTTATGAAAAAAAAAGTCCTAAATTTCTAAACTAATGTTTAAAAAGCATATCCACAATATCATTTTGCTGTGTCGTGATCAATATATCAATAAATTGTGTAAATGCATTTGGACCACGATGTAGAAGCTTCATACAATAGTTTAATGATGGAGAATCAGTTTTCATTATATCGACAAGCATTCCTCGAGAAAATGTCTTCCTTTGAATAGACAACTCTAGAAAATCATCATCTAGAATCAAACGTTTTTCCATAAGAACTAGATTCCTCATGATTCGATCTTTCTCGAATCTATCCATTTTTTTTTTAGTCCTAACTCTCTCACGATCAACTTCAGACTAAACAGAATTTCTTTTTTCTACTCTAGAAAATACACGCTTGTCTACTATAGAAAAAGAAAAAAAATACCATTGATTTAGAAACAGTTTTATTGATCATAATTACAATAATAATATTCACTGATGCATTTTGTTCTCATCAATATATTTCGATAGGACATCTAATGCTGACCGAAGTTTATTTATATGGAGAATATTTACTTTTCCAGCAAAACACAGCTGCTCCTCCTGCTTAAATTTGCTTAATGATATCACGTATCTAGCATACATAGTGTCCCATTCAAGACATAGTCTACAGCCAGCAGTTATTTCCACAGCTACATTAGGTACTCGTATATCGTTGCTGCTGCTGCTGTCGGTTCCATCATTAATCTCCAATAATGTAAATGCACCACTCATTTTTTTTCTCCACTAATATCCTTGCAAATAAAAACTATTCTCTTTGAATTCAATTCTCTTACTAATATGAATTGTAAAGAAAACTATTCCTTTTATTCAAATCCTAATCACCAATCAAGTTATACTCGTTCCTCTTGGCAAAGGTGTAATGACCTGTAGAATAGGACTACCAGAAAAACCTGTTTGTACGGGGGCCTTGGCAAAGTATAAGGTAACATACTACTATCGGCTAACGTGCCTCTAGTCCAGTGGCTCCCAACCGATTTTGGGCCATCCCCCTCCTGAGCATTTATAAAATCCTGATGCCCCCCTTGTGTTGTCTAAATTTTGTCTTTACCAAACTTTCGTGTATTTAAATTTAAAACTTTAAATTTTGTCTCTAGGCATATTTTATACTAATGAAATATATTGTCTGAATAAAACACCTTTTATACAATTTATCTCTTTTTTGCCATACTATCATATCTCTTTTTGTCTTTAAATGCATATGAATGTGACATGACTCACACGAAGAATGTTTTTTTTTCAAAATTAAGGCTCTAAAGCAGAGTCAGCGGAATAGTGCACTTCCTTCTCATGACCCACCAAAATATTACCATGCTCCACCATGGGGTTTTGCGCCCCACGTTGAGAATCACGGGTCAAGTCTCACTAAAGTTTCAACACGCTAAATTGTCACCGGCACAAGTAGTTTTAATGTCTATCTTCCCACGTCCAACCATCGAAGTGCATTTCTTTTAAGTCACCCATTCTCTGTGATTTGAGCTGTAAAACAAGGTGTGCGTGTAACTGAATCACCGTTTAACTGAACTCTAAGCAGCTGAACCCATATAACAGAACCAGCGTGCAACTGAACCGCCGTGCAATTGAACCCCTGTATAGCCGAACCCCCGTGTAACTGAGCCTTCGTATAACTGAACCACCGTGCAACAGAAACCCTGTGTAACTGAACCCCCGTGCAAATGAACTCCCGTGCAACTAAACCCTCTTATAACCGAACCTCCGTGCAACTGAACCTTCGTGTAATTGAACCCCCGTGTCACTGAAATCCCGTGTAACTCAGCCTTGTGTAACTGAACCCCCATGCAACTGAACCCCCCAGTACAACTGAACCACCGTACTCAGTTTTTCAGTATTCTAAAATATGAGGCAATACCATTAGGTAAAACACAAGTTAGAATCTTTACATGTTCAACCTTGTTGGAATTGTTTGTTTTTTAAAGTCCTCATATAAACGCCTCTCAAGATCCTTCATAAGAAAGCTCTTTTTTATTTTCGAAAAAAAAAGTAAATCAGATATTACAAACCATTAAAGCAGATTTATTTCTTTTTTTTCAGATGAATCAGACTTTTCTGAATGTTAAGTAATAAACATTTGTATTGAGAATATTTAAAAAAAATTTGAATCTAGATAACGAATTTTGATCAGATGTCTTTGAGGAGATTGCAACTAAAAAGAACATGGAAGAGGGACTGGTTGCACTCCAGCCATTTTTTCAACATTCCCCTCAACATGCCCTGAAAGTTTAAACCTCATACCCTCAGGTTTATACCCTCAGCTGTTCTCGACACATTGCAGATACGCCTTCTTGTAAAACTGGATTTACATCGTACCTTTTGATTTAGTTGAAATGCTCCGAAACATTTTCCGAACGATGTGACGGCTGATACCATCAGCCATTCTAGATTTTGCTGTGGACCCTGGAGGCATAGTTATTTAACCTTTGAACTGTTTTAAATAAAATGGCTATCTCGAAATTTAGACCGGATGTATTTGGCGAAAACAGAGGGTGGGGTAGAAGCCCTTCGATCGCTTTTGACTCTTATAAAGTGCACTGGAACTTCCAAAGTTCACTTCCAAAGGAACCCTCCGAAGTTCATATAAAAATCTTTACGATAAAAAACATTGTGTGTTAACAATAAGCAACTAGCTTAAATTACAGCCCTTGCCCCGAGAGCTGCTGGTGGTGTTGTTAACCCCAGGGACATGGTTATTTGACCTTTAGACTATTTTGAACAAAATGATTTTTTCTTTTTTTTTCATCGTATGCAGTTGGGGAAAAATGGTGGGTAAGAGGG
The DNA here is from genome assembly GCA_029168905.1 of Artemia sp. Kazakhstan ARC1039. Lineage (NCBI taxonomy): Eukaryota > Metazoa > Arthropoda > Branchiopoda > Anostraca > Artemiidae > Artemia > Artemia sp. Kazakhstan ARC1039. The sequence goes on along the minus strand of JAQQPU010027031.1, from coordinate 4,747 downwards.
AGAGGCTGATTGTCCTCTGATTACCTCTGATTCTTAAAAATTGAACTTGAACTTTCGATTTCCAATCGAATGAGTCTCCTCCAAAGTTTGTGCGACCATCCCTTCTATAAAAACCTATATTTTAAAAATGGTAAACTTGCAATAACCAAAAGCCCTTGCCCCGGGGACTGTTGGTTTTTTCAATCACGTTTATTAATCACGTTTTATTATTCGATTGGAAATTGAAAGTTTTAGTGTCCTTTTTAAGAGTTAAAGTTGATTGAAGGGCAACCAGTTCCCCTTGTCATTTTTTCAAACACATGCAATAAAAATGTTTAAGATAGGCATTTTGTTCAGCATGGTTGAAAAGCCCAGTAATTATGTCTTTGGAAATGTCAACCCCCCCCCAAGCCCTCAGGGCAATGACCGTAAATTAGGCAATCTGCATGGATTAATTAGTTTTTAAAGTTTAAAAACTTTAAAAAACTTTAATCTGCTTAAATTTAAGAGCAAATTTTACACTTAAAGTGAGCACCAGTTTTAAAGCTATTTAATAAATTATAGTTTTTTCCAAATTATTGGAAGGGTCCCCTTGCCCCCTCCCTTAACGACGCCATTGACAATGGGGTCTGGGATTGTTTTGTAGCTAAAGAATGAGGGAGATGCCTCAAAGGTTGAATTTTAAATATCAAACATCCCAACTCTCAATGGCCCTTCAGATAAATACAGAGTTTGTTCTAAACTAGAGATGAGAGGAGGGTGGAGGTATAGATTGATATAAACCCCTAGGACCGTATACATGACTTTTGTTTGGAGGGTCAGTTTTTTTGGTGGGAGGACAAAAAAAAACTTAAAAAAATATCAAAAATGTGAAATTGATGTTTAATCCCTCTTGATTTCTGGGGAAATTTCAAGTCTGCGCTGTTATTATGAGAGTAAAAAGTAACATTAAACCCCAAAATGAGCAGAATTTATACTTAAATAGAATTGGAAACTCAAAATATGTTATACATTATTCAAGAGATTAATAAGAAAATGGACCAAGAAATGCCAACGTATGGATCCATTAGCTAACTCTTTCTTCATGATCTAACTCTTTCGATCATGACCTGAAAGTGAAGAATTTTCAACGTAAAATTCAATAGTTTACAGAAGATAAAGGGATAAATTTGAATTTATCATTAACAAAAGTTCGATTTCAAAGCTTCATTTCTTAATTTTGTCTCGGATCCTGAGAATTCAAGAAAAAAATGACTATTAGTGATAACGGTAAATATGGGACCTAGTAAAACTTTATTTGAAGATTAGAATACACTGGATCAGAAATAAATCTTTCTCTTTTCTGAAATTTAGTTTTAGGCTCGCTAGATTTTCAACTTGTGTATGCAAGGGGTAGAAAAAGTTCAAACGGCGTTATTTATGTGATATACATTGGCAATTTGCCAGTGTCTTGGCCAGTCTCGTCAGTTTTGTCATTTTTCATAATTTTTTAAAGCTATGGCACAATACATTTTGACTTCAAAACTTGGAAGTCCAACTTTCTCTGAAAAAAAAAGAGACATAGCAAATTATGTATAAAAAACATCTATCTTTAAGTGCCTCGTGCCTGAAATTCTGGAAATAGAGTTTTGGGAGGAGGGGAGTGCTTGTTCAATCGATGATCCAATCTGTTTTCTCTTTCTTACTTGGTTCAAAATATATCATTGGGTAGTAGGATATGATCGTATATGATTACGGGTAGGATACGGATGCGATTTCGAAATGATCGTATTTATAAGTTTTGCTCTTTTTGTATTGTCTTAATATCCACTTTTCTAACTCACGTAACTAGTTAAAAGATCGAGTTTTCTATATCAAATATTTTGTGGAAACCTACATGCCTATGCAAATTCTTCATTATTCATCATCAGTTTTCTTACTCTACTTTAAAACAACACTTCTTGAGTGTTGTTTTAACAACACTCAACAACAACAAAACAACACGTCAAAACTAAACAACACACAACAAAACAACAAAACAACAACAAAAAACAAAGCAACAAAAAACAAAACAACAACAAAACTAAAACAACACGTCAGGTAAAACAACACTTCTTGAGTTACCGCAGGAAATTTATAAGTCTTTTATATATTTTTAGTTTTCTAACGGGGAAGGGGCTTTCCCCGTGGGTGTTCTTGTTCTCGATAACCAAAGTAATTGCTATAAAGGTACATTTTTCCTATCTCAGTCTTCTTTTGCTCCTTGTTCACAAACACATAATTATGTGTTTTTATTGATCTAAATGTAATATTAACAACATTTCCGAAATGTTCCAACTAACATAATAAGGGAGTTCAAGATTAATGTTCTCAGGTTTCGTCTTTGTGGATGAAACCTTCTAAACTACCATCGGGTCTACTTAGCTGTCTTATTGATTTTTGATGAATTTGTCCCATTAGCATCCTGAAACGTGTAACAATAGACTCAGCTGATTAAGATTCGTCTTGAGTAGAATATGCGTTTACCCTAAATTAAATCCCCGTTGTCCAAGAAAGGGGGGACTCACTTTCAGAAATCATGTACAGCTTGCGGAGCGTGTCAAGCGTGGCAGAAACTGTGCCAGAAATGGTGGAACTCTGCGGCACACACGGCGTTTTGAGATTACACCAGGCAGTGGAAAGTGGGGGTCCCCTTGGTACCATCGATGGACAATAAATATTGTGTAACTCTGTTCATGCGATCGTTCAGAATAGTGGAAAAAAATTCGCTGCTATCCACCACAATGAATTGTTTCGTATGTATATGTCAACTATTCCTAAATAGAACTGAAATATGCAAAAATAATTGCTGTTTAATTTTTTATTTCTGCATGCTCCAGTATCAATCAATTCTACATCATTCAGGATAATTCTTGTTCACCTTAAGTTTTTATGTTGCTATTCACTCGTGTTTTAAAAACTTGTTTTGTAATGATTTCTTTTTCGTTTGTTTTTCATTTAAATAGAGTGTCTTATTTCTGCCGTCAGTTAGAAGTGTTGCCCTCATTTATAAAGGCAGCCCTTCATTTTCAACTCTAAATTGTCATTATTGCTTTACTGGAAACAAGAAATTGTCTTAAAAGTTTTATTTTTTTACTTGGTGTTTAAATGTCGGGAAACAAAATTTAAAATACTGTACTGTAAAAATAAATGTTACCAGAATCTTACACTACAAGATGATGTTAATCATTTAGTCCATTTAATAATATAGGTGTTACAAGTGGCACCCTTAAAATTATGAAGAAAAAAAAAAGAAATAAAAACAATGGAAATGTTATTGCCCATTGTGAGATCTGGCACCACGTCCTCGCAAATTTGAAGTGTCACCATAGCCAAGCGTACAACCAATCCGGCCTCAATCAGGGGGTAAACTGATTTGAAATAACTTGTTTATTTTTTATCAAGTATTTCATCAGATAATGAAGACTAATATATTTATAACTTGTTGTGCCTTGCAATGCTATGCTGTGGAGGATCCAGAGATTTGAGAAGGTGGAGGGGTCACCTTTAATCTACATTTGATTTTGCTCGTAAAATTCTTATAAACACTAGCACAGGCTTTGGGAAAGTAATGTATGTCCAAGCCGGGGGAGAAGGTATCACAACCCCACCTTGGAGCATGAGATTCTTCACAATAGACTTAGCACCAAGATAAGTGAGCAATCTAAAGCGATCATTGTTTACTCAAATTAAACGCTTTTTTAATATCTACCGAAAAGGGCTGTTTCCTGTCCCTTATCTTCATCCGTTAAGTAAATGATTAATTTAAAAAAAAGGTATTTTACGGAAGTAAAGAGCGAAGTTAAAACTTAAAATGTAAAAGAAAAAAATTATTGTTTCAGAGATTTTGCCCTTTTTCCGAATTAATATTTGTTCGTTTAATTTTTTTTTTCGAGTACAAAAGAAACCCTACAAATATAATTTCTCTTTGATTTATGCAATAAAACTAAAGAAGTTACTATGCAGTTGCTAGAAATACTTAAAAAATACTAATTATGCCATTGAATTTAGGTTTTAACTCCTACCTTACTTAAGATTTCCCTCAAGATGTGTATAACTTTGTCACATAACTAGAGTCCGATGATTATGTTGTCACGAACATCTTTGAGAATCAGTCCATAAGAAATGCAGTTTTTTATATTTTTTTTCAGTTTTTCATTTATTCAGAAATTTTTTTTTTCACCCGGTAGTTTTTTTCAAAAAGTTTTTTTTCAATATTCGTTTAATAAATGGGCTGGGAGGGAGAATGTAAGTAGGGAGATGGTGACCAGCGCAAGGATAACACCATATATGGGCATTGACCTACTTTCAGGAGTAACGCAACACGCTCAGTGAATACAACCGGTACAAGATCACGTGCCTCTTTCAAGGCCAATCACCGGTTAGAAATACTGGGATAACAAGGTGACATCAGAGCAGACTTCTGGAAATTTCATTAGCATGGATTTACGTAATCTTCTGTTATATCACAATTCCACCTTGAGACATTGCTTATATTGTTCGCGTTTCGAGGCTAAAGTAACAGTACGTTTCATGACATTATGGAGCAAACATCAAATACGGATGATTTAGAACTTATTGCAACACAAATTTATAACGTAAGTTCTGTTTATAAATATTTAATTGAGATATTTACACGGTAAATTTTTACTAAATCATATTATTTAATAATGTGAATATAGCACTCAATGCCTTTTTTGCTCTTTCCAAATATAATCATTTTTTGTCGGAAATGAATTTTGCCCCCCCC
>JAQQPU010027030.1:0-11223 GCA_029168905.1 Artemia sp. Kazakhstan ARC1039 | reverse complement strand
AGCCCATCCAATAAAATTTTAAAATAGCCATTTAATTAAAGATAGTTCAAAGGTCAGATAAGCAATACTCCTGTGCCGACGCAACCCCCCAGGGCCCGGAGGCTGGCGTTGTAAGTAATGCTCTGGGGGCATATATAGTTCTTATGGAAGAGATGCTCGTATAAACTTCGGAGAGGGTTCATTTGATTGAAAATTCAAACTTCTTGTTCAATTTGTAAGAGTCAAAAGAGATCGGAGGGCAACTACCCCCCCCCCCCCCCTCTCCACACCCTGAATGCATCAGATGAAAATTTTGAGATAGATATTATGTTAAAAATAGTTCAAAGTTCAGATAAAAAACTCCGGTGTCGACACAGCCCCCCAGGGCCCGGGGGTAGGTGTTGTAAGTTATGCCCTGGGGGCTTATATGGTTGTTATGGAAGGGATGCTCGTATAAACTTCATAGAGGGGTCATTTGATTGGAAATTGAAAGTTATAATTTACTTTTTAAGAGTCAAAAGTAATCGGAGGGCAGTTAGCCTGCCCCCACACTACATTTATTTTTTTTTCCCAGAGGCACTTCATACAGAAGGGGTTGTCGTATAAACTTCAAAGGGGGCTCATTCGATCGAAAATTGAGAGGTCTAGTGCCCTTTTTAAGAGTCAAAAGTGATCAGAGGGCAACTAGCCCCCCCCTCAAGTCCTTTTTCCCCAAATACATCTGATAAAAAATTGAAGGTAGCCATTTTGTAAAAAATAGTTCAAAGATCATATAAAAAAACTCCTTTACGTATGGTTATTTCGTTAAAAATATTTAAAAGGTCAGATAAGAAAAACTCCTTTGTCGACGCAACCCCCCAGGGCCCAGGGCAGGCGTTGTAAGTATTGCTCTGGGGGCATATATGATTCTTATGGAAGGTATGCTCGTATAAACTTCGGAGAGGGTTCATTTGATTGGAAATTGAAAGTTCTAGTTCACTTTAAAAGAGTCAAAAGATATCGGAGGCAAATATCCCCTCCCCTCCATGCCGTTTTTCCTCAAACCCATCCGATAAGAACTTTGAGACAGCCATTTTTTTTAAAATAGTTCAAAAGATCATATAATAAAAATTCCGGGGTCAACACAACCCCCCAAGGCCCGGAGGCAGGCATTGTAAGTAATAATCTGGGGGCATATATAGTTCTTATCGAAGGGATAATAAACTTCGGAGAGGGCTCGTATGATTGGAAATTGAAAGTTTTCGTTCACTTTTTAAGAGTCAAAAGAGATCGGAGGGAAACTTGGCCCCCCTCCACGCCCCATTTTCCTCAAACCCATCCAATAAAAACTTTGAGAGAGCCATTTTTTCAAAATGATTCAAAAATCATATAACGAAAACTCCGGTGTCGACACATTCCTTCAGGGCCCGGGATAGGCGTTGTAAGTTATGCCTGGGGAACATATACAGCTTTTGTGGAAGGGATATTCATATAAACTTAAGAGAGGGCTCATTTGATTGGAAAGTGAAAGTTTTAGTTCAATTTGTAAGAGTCAAAAGAGATCAGAGGGTAACTATCCCTCCATGAACCCTTTTCTCTCGAATGCATCCAATAAAAATTTTTAGATAGCTATTTTGTTAAAAATAGTTCAAAGGTCAAATGAAAAACTCCGGTGTCGACAAAACCACAAACGGCCCTGGGGCAAGTATTGCAAGTTATGCCCTGGGGGCATATATGTTTCTTATGGAAGGGATTCTCGTATAAACTTCAGACAGGGCTGACTTAAATTGAAATCGAAAGTTCCAGTTCAGTTTTTAAGAGTCAAAAGAGATCGAAGGGTCCCTAGCCCCACCCACGCCCTTTTTTCCCATACCCATCCGATACAAATTTTGAGACAGCCATTTTTTAAAATAATTCAAAGGTCAGATAACAAAAACTCCGGTGTCGACACAACCTCCTGGGCCCGGGGGGCAGGCATTGTAAGCTCTGTCCTGGGGCTCTGTGGCTGTGCCCTCCTCAACGCCTCGCTCTTTACGCTAAAGTCGTTATTGTTTAAAAAAAAGAATTGTGAGAAAATCAAACTTTAGTGTAAAGAGCGAGGCGTTGAGGAGGGCACGGCCCCTTTCATATACGGAAGCGGGGGTTTGGGGGGCGGCAGCCCCCCAACTGCACCTTCTAATCCCTGTACGTTTTAAGGTTCGAACTTGTGACTCAGCCTCTTTAACTCTTTAGAAAACGTAGTTTTTTTCAAATAATTTCTGCACGTTTTTGTACAGTTTATAACTTATTATTGCTTGACTAACTGTTAGCTGATCTTTTCAGGAGTTAAAGATGGGGGCCTGCCGCCTCCCAAACCCCCCGCTTTTGAAGATTCTTGTGTTAAGGCTTTTAATTCCTGAATACTCAAATCAAATGCACAGTAAGATTTTGTTTTTTCAACTTTTCTTCGAGCATGCAGGTACACGGCATGTTATCAAAGCAGTGGAGACTTACCTGTAACCTGAAGGCCTACTGTGGTATTCTTCTGGAGACGCCTGTTGAGCCGAAGGATTTAATAGATTGGATTTAAAAAAGAAACTGAGTTTCTTTTTTAAACTTTAAATTCAGTATATAAAAAATTTTCTCTGACAGGGAATCGAACCCGGATCTTCCGCCTGTCAGTCTGGAACAGCGACCATTGTACCACAGAGACACTTGTTACATTATTTTAGTCTCTTGTATCTATTTTTGACGCAAGCAAATCCCCACAAAACTTGATATTTGGTTTTTCGAAAATAGGGAAGGAAGGATCGGATTGAGCTAAAATTTTGAGGATAAGCTTCCAGGCCCCAGGAAAGCTTATCCTCTAAATTTCAGCCCGATCGGACAACGTTAAAGGGGGCTGTGGTGGGAAAAATTAACATGGGCTCTTATAGGAAAACGAGGTTTTTCGTAAATGTAAATTCGGGGGATAATTTTTTCGGTCTGAAAATATCAAAAGGCCCTAACAGGTCCAATTCCGCTTCGAATGAGTCCTCATTCACCCGGATCAGTTGCCAACTGTGGCCTGTAGGCGTGGCTGATAAAAAAAAAAGAGAAATGAACTTTAAGTGGCTATATTTGTTTTTTGGAAAACAGGGAAGGAGTGATCGGATTGAACTGAAATTTCGAGGATGAGCTCCCGGGTCCTAGTAAAGCTTAACCTCTAAATTTCAGCCCAATCGGACAACGTTAAAGGGGAGCTGTGGTCGGAGGGTTGAAAATTCCGGCCCACTTTTACCCATGAAGATAAAGTCGGAGGGGGGTGAAATTTTGAACGTTTCTTAGTTGGAGCTTGGGCTACAAAATGCGATCACCGCTGTCTCTCTGCGATCAATCTGCGATCAATGTTAAGCGATCAATCGCTTAACATTGTGGTGGGTCGCTTCTTTAAAGAGGCACAAGTGTGCCTCCTTAATTATTTTTCTTTGACAAACTTATTTTTCGGAAAGTTTTTTTTGATTAATTGTATGAAAATGGTTTACCATTCTGTATTCGGAGACAATTAGCTTAGGTTCACTGAAATGAACTACGTTGTAGGACTTGTAGCTATATTTTAATTAAATGTTTAATATATAGAGTTTGTATTTTGGTTAAGTTATGTTAGGTTAGATATTTAAAACCTAACGTTCTAGGCGGCCTGCTTTCCATAGTTCCAAGTTGTAGGTATCATAAATTTGTTACTAAAGTATTATATTTTCATCATATTTCATTATTATTAGGAATTAGGGCACTGGTGCGTTATATGGACACTTCTAAAAGGTCAATTTTGGTTAATGCTAATGAAATAAAATAAAAAAGGATGAATATATAATAGTTTATAAACAAATTTGGGCTATATATTTGCACATTAGGGGGTGGGGGTGGGTAAAGCATAGCATATATTAAATACGTAACCTAACCTAATTTAGGTACCGTTTTCCCTCTTAAACCCCAAAAAACAGTCGTTTAGATATTGTAACTCATTGAGAAACCACGGCTTTGCAGTCATTTATATTTAGCGGTCTCTTGAGAATAGCCTGTTTGATGGGTTTTTCGTGACTGGTTTCCTTGTACAATATATAATGAAATAAAATAAAATAGGATGAATATATAATAGTTTATAAACAAATTTGGGCTATATATTTGCACATTAGGGGGGGTAAAGCATAGCATATATTAAATACGTAACCTAACCTAATTTAACTACCGTTTTCTCCCTTAAACCCCAAAGAACAATCGTTTAGATATTGTAACTCATTGAGAAACCACGGCTTTGCAGTCATTTATACTTAGCGGTCTCTTGAGAATAGCCTGTTTGATGGATTTTTCGTGACTGGTTTCCTTGTACAATATATATAAAAGTGTCCATATAACGCACCAGTACCGGAATTAGCATATTGCATTAGGATTAACCTAACCTCAGTTCTCGAGTTGTTTCTGGATTGTACGGGAGTACCAACGAAAGTTCACGTAAATACTTACCTATTAAATCAAATATTTAATTATATTTACTGTGAATAAGTCAAAATAAATAACCTATAAAATAAACAGTAAACAATAAAAATAAATATAAAATAATAATAATCACAAAAATAAAAAAATGAATTAAAAATAAAAATAGATAAATTAAAACATAAAAGAAAAATAATAATAACAAATCCAGTCTCCAGCCCTTATTAATACTCAATTCAATGACATGTTGCCCCAAGGAATAAGTGCACAAATCAAACAGTTCGTGGTAACGAACTGTAAGTAAGGAGCGATCCGGGTCAATGGTAACCGAAACTCTAGAAAACGGTATTTTGATACAAATAGATACATCAAAAGAATTATATTTTAATGCTGATTTCAAATATACAAGTTTCATCAAGTTTAGTCCCACCCATCAAAAGTTACATGCCTAAGAAAATTTGGCTGATTTTTGAAAAAAGGGGGAAAGACCCCCTAAAAGCTATAGAACCTTAATGAAAATCACAGCATCATATTCAGAGTATCAGAGAACCCTACTGTAGAGGTTTCAAGCTCTTATCTACAAAAATGTGGAAGTTTGCATTTTTTGCCAGAAGAAAGATCACGGGTGCGTGTTTATTTATTTTTTTCCCCCAGGGGTGATCGTATCGACCCAGTGGTCCTAGAATATCGCGGGAGGGGTCATTGGAATGGAAATTAAAAGTTCTACTTCCCTTTTTAAGTGACCAAAAAAATGGAGGGCAACTAGTCCCCTTCCCACGTTCATTTTTTTTCCAAAGTCACCCGATCAAAATTTTGAGATTACCATTTTGTTCAGCATGTTCGAAAATATTATAAGTATGTCTTTTAGGATGACTTAATCCCCCGAACTTCCCGGGGAGTGCTGAAAGTTATGAACTTTACCCAATTTTAACATATAGTATTGGTTATTATGAAGTATACAGACGTTTTCAGGCGAGATTTTTCCTGGTAGTGGGGGGAGGGGGGTCGGGGGTTATGAGTGAGGATCTTTCCATGAAGGAAGTTTTCATGGGTGAAGGGACATTGCTATGAAGGGGACGCCGAACTTCCCAGCATTATTTAAAAAAAGATCAGAAATTAAATATAGAATAATACGTTTTTGAACTGCAACAGCAGCAACATCAAAACATTAAACGAATAGAAAATATTACGTATATGATTGGGCTCACACCCTAGTCAATACCTCGCTCTTTAAGCCAAAGATTTTTCAGTACTTTCATAAGAGCTATTTATTCTAATTAACGGCCTTTGTGATTAAGCGGTCATTTTTAAAGAATTAGAAGAAAATTCGAACTTTAGCTTAAAGAGCAAAGTATTGACTAGGGGGCGAACCCTCTAATATACGTATTAAAAATATATGAACATAGAAGTTCGTTACGCAAGTTAATTCGTAAGTAACGTATATTTATTACTAATAAAAACGTTCGTAAATAAAATTAAACAGGCTCCGAGAAAGCCATTTAACCAAATAAAAGTAAAATTAATATTCAATTTTTTTTTAATTATTCATGTACGGTGAGCCAAGATCAAAACCTGCATTTATTCAAAAACGTTCAAAAATTAAATAAAAAAACAAGTTTTTTAAACTGAAAGTAAGGAACGACGTAAAAATTAAAACGAACAGAAATTATTCCTTATATGAAAGGGGATGTCCCCTCCCCAACGCCACGCTCTTTACGCTAAAGTTTGACTTTCTCACAACTCTTTTTTTAAACAATAAAAAACTTTAGCGCAAAGAGCGAGGCGTTGAGGAGGGGACAGCCCCTTTCATATAAGGAATAATTTCTGTTCGTTTTAAGTTTTAACGTCGTTCCTTACTTTCAGTTAAAAAAAACTTGTTTTTTTTATTTAATTCCAAGAAAAAAGTCTCTTTCGTTGTGTGGGAACCGAAGAACTTGTTGAGACAATTCGAAATTTGGTTACGTCATATAGAGTTTCTTAAGATTTAGATACCCTGCTTTTTAAATTATATATATGATTCCGAACTTTGCTTGACTTATATATATTCCAGTTCTTTCCCCGATTTCAGCAGCTCAGTAGATAAAAGATAGCGGCAAGAAAAATTTGCTGAAAGAAAAATTTATTGCATGAGATTTTCAAAACAAAAAATCATGGAAACAAATAGTCAACTGGAGTTTATTAATAGTTGCATGATTGATCCCAGCTTAGTTTTAAGCTTAGTTCTCAGCTCAGTAGCGGGCTCTTTCACCACAGGCATGTCTGCCCTACTATTTTGTTATTAATTTTAATGCCCATTTTGCAAATTTGGAGGATTTTTATTTATTGTTTTTAGTCACTAACTAACTTATGTTTTTGTTTTAATTTTACTTTGTCCCCTTGTTAATTTTACGAGTTTTCATTTTTTTTGGCATTTTTGCTGACTTGACATTGACCTTCTAATTTTATAAGTTTAATTTGTTTTTGTTTTTAACATTTTTACGCATTTGACATTGACCCTTTTATAATTTTCTGTTGTTGTTTGATTGTTTGTTTTTGTTGTTCTTTTTTCGCTTTATTTGACGCTAAAGTGTGAATTCGGCCCATTTGGGCTTGTGACAACCATTTTTCAGCAATAAATCTTATCTTACTATTTATTTGCATCCCTATGTTTTTGGGATGATCATGACGAAAATCGGCGCTGATTTTGTAAATCGGCACCGAAAACTGGAAAATGTTTCAAGCTCAAGGCGACGCCGATTTCTTTAAAAATCGGCGCTGATTTGGAAATCAGCTACGTGTGCCCAGCCGTTAAAAAGCTTTTCTCATAGGTTTTTGCGTTTGAGAGTTTGCTTTCATCGTGAATTAAATGTCATTCTTCTAATTCATTACGGTCCTCAAAAGGTGCAGTTGTTAAAAGTTCTTTGAAACTCAAATATCATTACCATATTCATGACCATTCGGCAAGAGGTAGTAATCTACTATACACATTAAAAAGATTAGTATTTTAGCAGATTTGTCTAGTGCTTTTGATCTTTTCCTTGATTGCTTTTGTCTTTTGCCGAGGCCAACTTTAATAATCGTAATATTTTTTCTCATTCAAAATGATTTGATGTGTCATTGGACCACTTGCTGTGCTAGGAATCTCAGGCATTACTATATTTCAAATTAAATGATTTGGTCATTTCACTTAATGACTTTTGGGTTATATCTTGGGTCGCTGGGTAGCTGAATGATTGACCCGCCTTTTTGTCAGCATTGGTGTTTCAAACTCTTAATTTACAAGAATGCGAATACCCTAGATTAACGTTGAAAGGGTAGTCCTGCTAGTAATTGGAATTAGCATGGAAACCGTTTAAGGATGTAACCTTATAAACTATGATAGATGTTTGCGCTTGGCATTTTAAAAATGATGCTTCAGAATTTCATTTGGACCTATACGATAATGGAAAAGATCAATGTTCAGTAAATATAAAATGTAGCGTCTTCTAGAACGACAAGACCTCAGGTAAGGAGAGTATTCTAGTTCCCCACTTTACGACCAAAAAGGCAAGGTATCAGTCTAACGCATTGATTCCCAACGTTAGGTACACGCCCCACCGGTGGGACATGACAATAGTTTTGTGGGTCCTGGGCAGGAAATGCACCCTTCACCTGACTTTACTTTAGAGCTTTATTAAAAAAACTAACATTTTCATGTGAATGGCGTCACATTCAAATGTATTTAAAGAGCACGAAAAAATATGATAGTGTTGCAGTAACGTTATGTATTGTATAAAAGGGTGTGGGTGTGACTGAACCCATGTAACTCAGCTTCCATGCAACTAAACCCCATTTAACTGAATCTTCGTGCAATTTAACCTCCGTTTAACTGGACCCACGTGCAACTCAATGTTATTTTACTGGCACACCTTTATGAGGTGGGGGAATAAAACCCTAATTCCGAAAATCAACCTCAGAAGGTTATTCATTTCAGACTCCCTACGATGTTCCAGTGACCGGCTAGTGCTGGGGAAAAAGAGAAAGAAAAAGAAGACATGTTCTGGTATCAAGTACTTTTTCTTAATTTCCAAGAATTTATTTCGTAATTAATTTGAGTGCTGAAAGGAAAATAAATACCTTTTATCATTAACGAATCAGCTTTGTGTTCGGGTGAATCTTTTTCACTTGGTAGTTTATTTCGAAACTTTTTTTTTGTTTTTCATTTGCAAAAGGGATTGGGTAGGGAAATATTCAAAGAGGGAGGGAGGAGCTTAAACAACAGTAAGAAGATTTTTGATAATTGAGATTTCAGTGGTAGACCTTTTATGGTTTCAAGCCTTTACACTCCAGAAATGACCCCAAAATTGGATTTTAATACCATAAGGCATTTGACAATGGTATTGTCATGAGGAAATTGCAAAAAGCATGTAAATGTGAATATTAAATGCCAAATAACATTAAGCAACTCTACGATTTTCTAGATCCTAGTCAGTGCTGAAGAAATAATACAGAAAAAGGGAGACTTATCAATATCTGGCTGTTTTTACGAGTTCGCAGAATTTTTTTCCGAAATAAACTTCTGCTATTAATTTAAATGATAGCTATCATTCCTGAATCAGCATTAACGGCAAGTCTTTCTTATGATATTGTGTTTTTTAATGTGTCTTTAAGATTTTTCCTAACATGGGCTTTCTCTGTACTAGGGTACAGCTATTGTTGCAACCATGACCTTCAAGTGTGTTCGGGCCCTGGGCATGAAAAGCTGTGCTAAATTTCAAATATATAGGACGGAAGCCCAATTTTTTTTAGATGGGGGGGGATTAGTCTTACATCGAAACAATATAGAAGAATTAACCAATAGATAAAGACCATTTTTTTCGAGTTAGCTTTTGTCACCTCCGGAAAAACGGGCTGAACTAAATTTTGTATTTGTATAATAATTTGAAGAGGATTTAACTGAATGTGGTTAATTTGAATTAGAGTTAAGTTAGAGAGGTTTGGGTTAAATGGGGAGTTAGTTGAATGAGGATAGAGTTAAATGAGGGTTGAATTGCACAGAAGGTGAGTAGAATGGGGGTTGAGTTGCACAAGGATTGAATTACACGGAGGTTGAGTTGAATGAGGGTTGAGCTGAATATGGTTGAATTGCAAGGATATTGAGTTTAGTGAAGGTTGAGTGGATTGGAAATTGAGTTGCACCAGGGTTGAGTTTTACGGGGTTCAGTTGCACGAGGGCTTAAGCAAACGGGAGTTAAGTTGCATGAAGGTTCAGTTACACGACGGCTCAGTTAAACTGGGTTTGAGACTGACGATGGTTGAGTTAAACTGAGGTTCAGTTCCACTCGGATTGTGTTGCATGAGGGTTCAGTTGCAAATGGGTTCAGTTGCACGAGGGTTCAGTTATACGAAGGTTCAGTTGCATGGGGGTTCAGTTACAAGGAGATTCAGTAATACGGAGGTTCAGTTGCACCTGGGTATCTACGGAACACGTATTTAAATATATGTTTCTCACTAAAAGTAAGGGCTAACTGGATAGATATTTTCTTCCTTTGTATTTGAGGTAAACCTGTTAACTCTTTTCTTTCCTCATTTAAATCAACAAGGGTATGACCAAAAAAGTTTGGAAAAATGATCTGGAGGCATCGAAAAAATCAGTGGCAACGCACTAGCGCTTTTTTTGCGTTGCGTTGCCTCATTGAAGAGCCATTCACCTCTATATATATTTTTTTCCCCAACCAGCTGTATTGCGGTTTGGTCATAGAAACTTCTGAGAACATCTATTCAATCGAAAATTGAAAGTTCTAGGGCATTGTTCAAGGACCAAAAGTGTTTGAAGGGCAGCCAACCCCCTTTTGTGACCTTTTTTGCATCATTATAACCCCCCATAATATTTGATCAAAATTCTGAGATATGTGTTATGTTTAAGATAGTCGAAAGGCTTAAAGATTAACCTCCGGAATCAACTTGACCCCCATAGCCCCAGGGCCAATGGCCCTAAATTATACAAATTACTTATTGTTCAAACATAGGTTTTAGTAGAAAAAGGGGGCATGTTTAATCAGCCTGGTTGTCCGGTCAGCTTGGAACTCCTTGGGGTCGCGCTGTAGACAAAGATTTTAGAGTTTCCCCAGAGTATACTGCAGAAACTGCTCAAGGGTACTACTTGATAAGTCAAAGAAAGTTGTTTAAACCAAAGGTTTCAAAACACGTTATATGTAATATCTTGCGGAATGGCACAGCGGATCGAGTAGAAAATTTCCGTGAATGGAGGAGGGGGGAAGCTGATATCGAGTTTTAAATTGGGGAAGAAGGAAATTAAAAGTTACTACATGTATCTAGATAATCAAAATAGCTTTTCTGTAATCTCGGGAACAGCAGGGGGATGAAGTTGAAATTTTCAGGCAGCATTAGGGGAAGAAAGGGGACCGGAAGGACTTCAAATTTTGTGCTGGAGATGGGACAAGGGCTTACATTTTTGTCTCTGATCAAAACAATAAAAAAAAACAAGTTTTTTTTAACTGAAAGTAAGGAGCGACATTAAAACTTAAAACGAACAGAAATTATTCCGTATATAAAAGGGGCGGTCCCCTCCTCAACACTTCGCTCTTTACGCTAAAGTTTTTTATTGTTTAAAAAAAAATAAATCTGTGAGACAGAGTCAAACTTAAGCGTAAAGAGAGAGGCGTTGAGGAGGAGACCGCCCCTTTCATAAATAATTTCATAAATAATTTCCTAATTTCATTAGGAAGATGCTCAATCCTAATGAAATTAAATTAAAAAAAAACAAGTTTTTTTAACTGAAAGTAAGGAGCGACATTAAAACTTAAAACGAACAGAAATTATTCCGTATATAAA
>JAQQPU010027029.1:0-11223 GCA_029168905.1 Artemia sp. Kazakhstan ARC1039 | reverse complement strand
AAATGATAGCTAAAACGAACATAAATTACAAAGAAATATAAAGTCAACTTTGAAACCAACAAAAATTGCCAGAAATAAGAGTGGTGGCGTAGCGTCCCAGAAGTATCCCAAAATGCTAATGTCATTTGCGCGTTACTTGAGTTTTAGGCTCATCTTTTATTTTAAATTAACTAAAAAAACTTTTTCCACAAAAAAGTTTTTCAAAGAAGAGTAAAGAACTCCATTAAACAAAAAATGAGCAAAAATAAAATCAAATAATCTACCAAGCTCGAAACTACCACAAATCAACATCGATAAATAAATGAAACCCAAAGTGAACAGAAATTACAATAAATAACCTAGTTAAACTCAAAATGAGCAGAAATTAACACAATTTGGGCGCAAAACCCCTGTGTCTTCCCAAGGCGAGAACAAAATTTGCACTTTACTGAAAAAATATAAATATTTTTACTATAACATTGATAAATCAAATAATTTTAATATTTTGATTACTAAATATCAGTATATGTACATTAAACTGACAATGCACATTCATTTGTTTCGAGTTTTGAGCTTGGTAGATTATTTGATTGATTTTTGCTCATTTTTTCTTTAATGGATCTCTACTTTTCTTTGGAAAAATTATTTTGTGGAAAAAGTTTTTTTAATTAATTTTCGTTCGTTTTGTATTGACATAGTCTTTTCAGGGAAAAAGAAAATAACACCAAATCTTTTCGTTTATTAAGACTTTATAGTTTGGCCTGCTATTTATATGCTGGAAAAACAATTTAAATTTTTAACAACATACACCATTTTAAAAATCTAGATACAAAAAGTACTGTTTAACTTAGTTTCATACCTCTTCTAGTTGACCTGAAATGGAAAACTTGATACCATTCGCAAAAAATCTGTTTACTTTCTTTGATAGATTGGATACACTTACACTATTTTGATTTGGTTAAATGTTAAGAGCAGAAGTAGCCTCGAAAGTTTGAACATAATACCCTCAGTCGTTCTTGGGATACTGCTGATATGCCTTACTGGGAATTAGCATTATCACAGTGCATTTTGATTTAATCTTAAGGCAAAATTTAGTTTTTAAAGATTTTGGGCCAATGGGAGGGTGGGAGTGGAAGGGTGATTAGTTGCCCTCCAATTACTTTTGACTATTAAAAAGGGCATCAACCCTTTCTATTTTCAGTCGAATGAGCCCCTTTCGAAGTTCCCACGACAACTCCTTCGATACGAAGTGCCCTGGTCAAAACAGCAACAACAACAAAAAATATTACTAATCACTTTCGACTATTAAAAAGGGCACTAGCTTTTGAATTTCGAATCGAATTACCCTTTTGTGAAGTTTCTACGACGACACCTTCTATAGAAACCTTATATGCGCCCAGGGAAAACTTAAAACCCTTGCCCTGAGAGTTGTGGAGGAGTGTCCTTCTCAAAAACATGTTTTCTATCTGGAAATCAACTAGCGTACGCTGAACAAAATGGTTATCTCAAAATTCTGATTGGATGTGTTTCGGGGAATGATGAGCGTGGGGCGCTAGCTGCCCTCCAATCACTTTCAACTATTAAAAAGGGCACTAGTCCTTTGAATTCCCAATCAAATGAGCCTGTTTTGAAGTTTCTACGACAACGCCTTCTATAAAAACCTTATATGCCCCCAGGGCAAAATTTAAAACCTTTGCCCTGAGGGTTGTGGGGAAGCATGGGCACCAATAAGCTGAATTCCAGGGGGGGCAAACTTCGTCTAATTACTACTTTTAATGCTATATAATAGAAATCTCAGAACAAAAATATAAAAATAAGGCAGTATCATTCAGCCGGGGGGGGGGGGGGGGGGGGGGGGGGGGGGCCCCCCCCCCCCCCCCCCCCCCCCCCCCCATATGGGCACCCATGTGGGGGAGTGTCCTCCTCAAAACATATTTTCTGTCTGGAAATCAACTACGCTAAACAAAATGGCTATCTCATAATTTTGATTGTATGTATTTGGGGGAATGAAAGGCGTAGGGAGGGAGCTAGTTGCCCTCCAATTGCTTTCGACTATTAAAAAGGGCAAACACCCTTTGAATTTCCAATCGAATGAGCCTGTTTTGAAGTTTCTACGGCAACGCCTTATATGCCTTATAAGCCTTAGTTGCCCTCCAATCACTTTCGACTATTGAAAAGGGCACTAGCCACTCCGATTTCCAATCGAATGAGCCCTTTTTGCAGTTTCTACGACAACTCCTTCGATCAGAAGTGCCCGGGTATGGAGAAAAAACCAAAAAACAACACATTGTGCCCTCATCGTTCTTTACTTAGGCAGCGCTAGCGCGCTGCCTATGATACGCTCTTTGATTTTTGTGAGAAAACTGCTTTTTTACTTAATTACTTCGTTTTGTGAGAGAATTTTTGTTTATGTTAAAAGTAGCAGGGTTTGCTGCGAGCCGGGGCAGCGTCTAGTTCCAGAAAATTAAGCAATGTTGGCTAATAAGCTTTATTAGCAACCACCAAAAAATACCATCAGGAATATTTGGACCACCTATTATGTGCTTTTGGTATCATCTCTAATTTGTTTCCTGATCTCTAAGTCTGTTTCCTCCCCCTGACCTAACTAAACCTCCCCCTCTCCCCTCAAACAAGAAAATTCTTCTCACCCCCTTGATATTTTCATGTCATTTTCTGCCGCAAACGCAAAATGCTAACACAATAAGAAAAATGGTCCCATCTTTGAACAGGAAATCTAATGCACGCGAAACAGGCACAGTAACCATTATGCTATATACCCATACAAAAAAGATCTTATATAAATAATAATCCCAGTGCAAGAATGCCCAAATTTGACCTTCTACTGCATTCACAAAGGCCTTTAGATAAATAGGAATACTAATAGCATGTGCCAAATCATTTAAAAGATAGATAATTGAAAACAAATCATTGAACTCATACCCCCTCCACCTCTCCCACAAAATATATGCTTCTGGGATCACAACTGTAATATTTTAGTGTTTTATGATATCACTCAACCAATAATTAAGGACAAATCTTATAGACCTTCTCCTGACAACAAACGACCTCCCCCACTTCTTGACTTTTTCCTGTAAAAAAAGGTTATACATACTAAAATCACTTTAAAAGAAACAGGATATATCACCCTCCCCCGCATTACAAACCTCACTTGATCTTCTCCGAGTTGCCTTTCTGTATAAAATTTACGTATAGTAATTTTGTTCAATAGAGTCAGGTTCAAGTTCCTACTTGAGAGGTTAACGCAGGTGCGTCAATTTGAGGGGGGCAGGTAATTTCTCCATTGTTGTATTGTTAAACATTAGCAGAAGATATTGTAAAATACCCTTTTTGGTATTCTTATTGAAGAAAATTGCCCGCCCCCCCTAGATTTTGAAAATGCATTTTTTCCCTTTCTTGCATTTTAAGGAACAGACGCCCCTGGGTTCTCGTGTGCCATGTATCAGACTAAATGCAAACTTTATACTAAAGATAGTTATTATATATTGGAAAGGAGCAGATTCTAAGGATAAAACGGCAATGACGCCTATTGTTGTCTAAAAATGTTAAAATTTGATCTTAGAATTTTATTTTGTAATATTAGCTTCAGATTTGTAACCTCAAAATCCTTAAATACCAAGTGCCCCAAAAGCTGTCCAATCATACGGATTAAAAATTCTTGAACGACTCTTATTTCGAAACTATATCATGTCCACCTTCTGTCCATGATAAATGATCTATGAAGATATACAAATTTATCCATGAAGCCCCTGTTTTAAATGGCCTATTTGCACAATTTGGGTCCTTGTTTCTTGGGCTGGACGCATCATATAATACCCCAGCTTGCCTCTTGGAATAAAGGCCAACTTCGGAGATTCCATCCAACTTTGGCGAAAATTCAACAGTATTTTTAAATGTACCCTCAACTTGTTAGATCAATTAAGACTATTCCCTGACTGGTCCCTGAACCATCCCATGTCGGAAGAGGCGTAAAATTACTAAATATATAAAGTTGGAATTTTCGGGTCTTCAAAAATAAGAAACGAAACAAAATTTGACTGTACCTTTGAAGTACCAAATATTTTCAGTATAAATATGGAGGGAGAGACCAAGGACTTAATGACAGAGTTGTATATGATATGTAAAATAAATATAACATAACATACCTGAAAAATTTTCCTAGGGTTGGAAAATGAAAAGAAGGAAATTAGGATCAGAATGGTGCAAACAACTTCGAGGATGAAGCAGATCTTCAGTAAACCAATAAACTCGATGTCAAAATCATCCATCCTTCTAACTAAAAAAACAATAATTACATTTAAATGCAATCTATGTCTGTACTTGAACAAATGCATTAGATATAACTTACAAAGTACCTAAGGCTTATCTTTTCCTGGGCTAATTTATTTAGAAAAATGTTTAAAGAAATGTGGTAAGAGAGAGTTAATTTAGAGCAGAACGCAAATCAAACATTCTTTATAAGAAATTCTAGAAATAATTTAAAAAGCTTTTACCACAAAACTAGTATCTCAAAGAAAATTAAAGAGCTTGTTAAGCAGAAAATGAGCACAACTAAAGCCAAACGATCTTCAAAGCGTAAAAAAAACAATAAGTCATCATCAATGAATAAATGAAACTCAAAACAAACAGAAATTACAATAAATAACTGAATCAAGCTTAAAACAAGCAAAACTTATAATGAGACAACCTCCATGCATTCTCAAGACCAGGACATGATCTGCATGTTACTCTTCTTCACTTTTCTTTGAAAATCTTGTTTTATGCAAATGATATTTTAAAAATAATTTTTGTTAGTTTTTTGTTGACATACTCTTTTTCAAGGAAAATAATTGTACATTTTCAGTTGTGTCCTATAAGAATCTATGGTTTGGGTTGCTATTTGCATTTTTTTTTTTTTTTTTTTTTTTTTTTTTTTTTTTTTTTTTTTTTTTAGCCAGGTAATTACCGTAATACATTATATGATTTCAGGTTGGATCTAGTGCTGGTGGAAGAATTGTTAAAAATTATTTTCCCCGACAGACCTTAACCCTGATCTAGGTTTTAACCTGAGACGGATAATTATTTTGGGAAGTCATTTTTTCTTTGGTTTTGGGCTGTTTTTCGGTGTTATGGTTAATGGAAATATGCTTGATTTTTGGATATGATTTGGATTTTGTTTTGTTTGTCGTTTTTGGTTTTTTACCTTGTTTTTAATGATAAATTCGAATACTAGAAAGATTCAAAGCGGTCTACTGGATATTAGTAGGTGTATTGGTCGTTGTTTTCTCTGCCGAGACTATTTCACCTCTAGGGCTATGGTACAAAGCACTTTATATAATAAAAAGTTTCATTGTTTATTTCGGGGTAGGGTAAATTGTAAAACAAATAATATCATTTATCTGTTGGAATGTAAAATTTGTGGCTTACAATATGTGGGGGAAAGTATTAATAACATATATGAGAGATTTTCGGGGCACAAAAGCACAATTAAGGGTAAAAAAACGAATAGCTATCTAGTACAACATTGTAATAATGGTACCGGTTCTTTAACTAATTTAAGTATTACGATTTTAGAAAATTTGGAATTAAGTATTCTAGCTAAAGAAGAGAAAAAATATAAATCTACGTAAACGTGAAGACTATTGGATCCATACCCTCGGTACTGCTTATCCCTTCGGGTTGAATGATCGAGTGGCAAAATATGGAGACATGTCTAATGTTGTTGTTAATTGTATAAATGGTTTAATGGATCATCCTTCTTTTAATCATCCCGTTAAACGTAAAAATCGATCAAGAGGGCATAGGAAAAATAATAGAAAAAACAATATAGATTTAGATATCTATTTGAAGGAATTATGTAAACTATTTGAGTCTAATGGTATGGCTAGCATAATAAAATGCTTAAATAAGTTACGGTATCAAAAAATAATTTAATAAAATTATTTTGGAATATAAATAATAAAACACCATGTAATTCAAAAATTAAACTGATTTATGATACAGTATGTATTCTAGCTAGAACTAAATGTATTTCAAAAGATAAAAAGTCTGATAAGACTGTTAATAAGGAGAAGAGATTATATCTACCTATAACTTTTATAAGTAAAAAAAATAGAAGATATAAATTTACCTGGAATTTTAAACCAGGCTGATGTGAAACAGGCCTTTCCTAGTAATTTAAAGTATAAGAATAATCCGATTATAACATATAAATTTTCAAAAACGATAGGACAAATGATTTTTAATTATAATTTAATACTTAAGAATTTTGACACGGATAGCAATTGGAAGCCTATTTGTAAGTGTAACCAATTGCTATTATTTGTTAATTCAACTTACGAACATATTATTACAGGTGATTTAACAATAACAAAGCAAATTGAATTGCAGAATATAATGAAAATGGGGGCTAAATTCCGTCTTTCAAATCATCTAAAACCCTCGAATCTGCTTAGGGGGTTAAATAATAATCTAGAAATTTTTATTGATAATTGGTGCAAAAAAGAGAAAATTAATAAAAATAGTTTTCAGAATTGAAAAATTTAATTATTAATAAGGTTAAAAATAAGATATATAAGAGGACAAATAAGCATGATAATGATGTGTTTTTTTTTTTTTTATTCTTAGATAAAACAAGCGATTGATAATATAAAGAGGGATTTTGTAATTGTACCCATTGATAAAGCGAATAATAATTTTGCAATAATTTATCAGAAGCTTTATTGTGATGTTTTAACAAAGGAGCTTAGTACAACAAATACATATAAAAAGGTTCAAGATGTTAATAATAGTCTATTGATTGGAATAGAGGATATACTTTAAATTTAATATTAAGCTTAATGATAATGATAAAAATTTTCCATTTTTATATTGGACGGCAAAATTTCATAAAAATCCCCCGAAACCACGCTTTATTGCGGGTGCAGCAAGGTGCCCGACCAGAGTTGCGGCTACTGACCTGTCGTGTATTTTAGGAGAAATTAAAAATAAATTTGAGGCATATTGTTCGGGAATTAAAAAATTTTCTAAGTTTAATTCATACTGGAGCGTTAATAATTCGCTGCAAGTAATAGACTCTCTTGCTTTAGCATCAGCCAAAAGAGTTGACTCGTTTGATTTCACTACATTATATACAAATTTACCCATTAATTTAGTATTTATAATTTTAAAAAAGATTATTAAGAAAGCTTTTCTTTTGTCTAATTTACCATTTTTAAAAATTGATGAGGGTGGGTCCGTACATACATTTCATAAGCCTGGTTGTGTGGGGGGTTCTGCTGTGGAGTAAGTGGTTGCTTTCGATTACTATTGTCTTTTGGTTTCGATACCTCTTGGAAGTGAGCACGACATCTTTTGATATGCTCCTCGCTGCTTGTGAGTATTTTCCCATCCTTCACCTTAAGCGAGAGGATGGTAGTTTGCTTCTTCTTCCCAGTGCATTCTCCAAGTATCTGATAGAGTTTTCGTGTATCGTTCCGTTATGCTGCTCTTTCCATATCACTGGGAACATTAGACCAGTAGGCTTTTTTGTCAGCTCTTCCTGATTTGTGACATTCTTGTCGTAGCTCTTTGTATGTGGGGGATTTCTTGTTGGTCATTTCTTTTTTCTTGGCAGAGTTTAAGTGTCTTTTCTGAGATCCATTTCTTGGTATTACGCTTGAAAAACCCAAGTATGTTTGAGGCAGCTTCATTGATGCGGTCCTTGAGTTTGCTCCATTTCTTCTCAATCTTTATCTTGGGGCAGTTGGGGCACTGATCAGTCGGGGTTGCCTCCTCGGTGTCATCTTGAAGGACAACGAATCAATTTGAGCGTTCAAGGACAAACGCTTCTCGGTATTCATCTACTTTCAGCTTCAACATGTCTATTTTCTGGTTCGGCATAGTAGTCTTCCTTGAGCTAAGTCTGTACTTTAGCCTTGTCTTCAGCAAGAAGTGATCAGATCCATTTTGTGACTCCGTTTCAGCACCTCTGCGCACTCTCGAGTCCAACACTATGGATTTCCATCATCGGGATACAAGGAGATAATCTATTTGGGCTTTTACTCTTCCATCACGAAATTTCCGTGTATACGTATGACACGACTTGTGCCTAAACCAGGTGTTAGCCACAGCGAGATTGTTCTGCATTGCGAACAGCAGAAGCCTGTTTCCATTTGTGCATCGGTCTCCGAGGCCTTGCTTGCCAATCGCCTGTTCCAAGCTATTCAGCTTTCTGCTAATTCTGGCATTGAAGTCACCTCCAGTTAGAAGGATATCTTTCCAGGGAATCTTATCAATGACTGTCTGCAGGTCACTGAAAAACTGATCTTCTTGGTGTTCAGTGGCATCTGTTATTGGGGCGTAAACGCTAAGGATAGTCAGATTGTTCGTGCGACCTTTAATTCTTGCCCGTACGTTCTCTCAGACACAGGCTCATATTCGATGAGCCCAGTGATTGCTTTGGAAGACAACAGGATACCTACTCCTGCCCGGCCAGATCCATCTAATTGTCCAAGTTAAAAAAGAGACCACCTTTCCAGCCGAGAATTCAAGGGTCAAGATGTTATGTCCGTTTAGTCTCGTGTCAGAAACACACAGATTATCAAAGTTATAAAGATAATATTCATCAGCTACAAAATATTGTGTCAATAAACATTTAATCGAGCACAGGTTCCAGCAGCCGATATTCAGGCCTTTTGTTCTTGATAGGACGGTAGCTAGCATACTTTTCGACGAGAACGCCATTCTCGCCGCATTGCATAATACCGGGAATGCCGTAGCCAAACTTTTAATCATCATATTTGTGATCATTATTAAGCGTTTCTTGGGCATAAGGTACATCACAAGGTCTCCAGTCCTGCGGTCACCCAAAGCGTGTTGGCCATCACCTTGCTCAGCGTGGAACTCGGTGATGTTTACACCCCTTCACCACTTTGAGGTGCGCTAGCGGACTTCCTATGCAGCCTTGGGACGGAGAGTCAAGCCCCATTGCCTGGATGCCCACCACTGCCGTGGAAATTTCCAGGCTTAACTACCCCTTTGCTCCCACTTAGAATCAGTAATAGGCTTCAGAAGGCTTATAATATCAGCCATATGCACACGGCTATACGCCAATGGGATTTACCCGGAACGTGCCAGCAGGGAATGGCCATTCACTTCTTCTTTCCAGCCTTCTCAGTGGCCTTGGTGACTTTCCCACCAGCAGTAGGTAGGTCTTTGAAGTTGACCGACTTGATGACAAACGTCAACCGTAGGATAGAAGAAAAAGATGGATTTGATAGTTCTAGCATACCACATTGGTTAAGACTTTAGGTCCTATTCGGTTGATAAATGGTGCTTGCGCAGGGCACAAAAACATCTAAGAAAAATCCCAAAGCCGTTACCAAAGCTTAAAAGTAAAGTACAAATTAAAAAAAAAGTAAAAAAAAAGAAGAAAATAAAGACATTTGATTTGGAAAAATGTCCAGAAAGTGTCCTTTATTTCAAAAAGCTGCCTTTTTTGATCCAGTAGTGTCCCAGTGTCCTTCAGAGTGAAAAAGTGTCCAAAAGGCACTAAAAGTGTCCATATGGCATCCCAGGAGAAAAGCTTTAAAAGATGTTACCAAACGTATACATTGTTGTCATTATAACCATGGCTGCTGATGAAAATGATTGATTACTGAAACCACGTTCAGTTCTTCCTCTTCATATTCTTCCTCTTCAGAGGCAACAAAATAAAGCTCTGCGTCTATTGAAAAATTGCCTGCCTAGCCCATTTTCTTACCCTGGTAAATCGCCAACAAAAAGTATGTATCAAATTTTAAATATCCTTCCACTGGATCTTTCCATTCTGTTCTTTATATGATTAAACATGTTCAAGGTCTTTTGCCAGAGTATTTTGAACTCAATCAAAAGATACTACGCGCATCAGTATCAAAAGATATTACGCGGAGCCTACCGAGGGATTATACCAAAGTCCCTCCTGCTTGTTTATGCATAGCACACCAGTTAGTCCCTCGTATCACACCGATATACGTACCATCCATCACTGGAGAGCATCGTGTGAACGGAGAAGAAGATTTGTTGAATCATGTTGAAGAAGTAGTGGAGAAATAAAACGGAAGTGCTTCGATGTCGGTCTCGTGGGCCGCATTCTACTCCAATAGGGAACCAACGGTGGACAAGCCCAAAAATCACGATCACACTGCTACCTATTTTTAAGGATCAAGCGCATTCAGTAGCGGTGATACTTCACACTATGAATTTGGTTAAGACAATTGTCACGTATCTTAAAATCAGGTCAGACTCCAGTTTTGACAGCTGATCAGCCGCTCTATGCGCAGATGAAACTAATACAATGGAACTTTCCAGAAGTAAATCCGAAAGATTCGTTTATCGTAATTTTGGGGGGCTGCACATAGAAATAAATATCCTGAAAGGGCTAGGAGACAAGATGAAAGAATCTGAATGGGACGAGCTTCACGTCCAAGCTGATGGTACAAGAACAGGAAGAGCAGATGCCATTCTTAAAGGGTCACATGTTACTAGGTCCTGTTGAGCTCACGAGGTTACTGCTTCACTCCTTCATATCCTTAGAAGCGGAGCATATGATGAGTATGCTGCTGAGAAGGAAGAGAGCGACAATGAGGTGCTATCTTTTGATGAATGGTGTGAATCAAAAAAAGAACTCAGCTCTCAGTTTAGTTACTTGTCAACTGTACTTGATATTGAAATGATTTTGTTGATGTTCGTACGATCCATCCACAGGCAGATTTTATGCCTCATATCGATGTTCTGCCGTGAATCTTAGCTGCCGTGAATCTTAGCTCCGGACCACAAGAACTGCGCCAGATGGCTGTCAGTGCACGTTCGAGACATGATTGTCCTCAGTACCCAAAACTCAGCAGTATTTTGTGAGTTTATTAAAGGAAACTTCACAGTTCGAAAGACAAAACATACATTTTCTTCCATGGCAATGGATCAGGCGCATGAGTCTATGAGCAAGAAAATGAAAGGAACAACCAGTTTGATTTAACTCACTGAAAACCCAGATGCCATTCTTCGATGGATCATATCATGAGGACACACCAAAATTACAGATGCGATTCATTTGTCGTGTTGAGGACTTTCTTCAAGTCATTGAAGGAAGAAGAAATCCATTTGCTGAATAAAAAACAACCTTCTTACACTTGAAACGAGAAAGGTTATGCCCAGTAACGCAGTACACAGCGCCAGGAACGCATACAAAAATGGACTCGACCAATATAAGAAGTTTACTGAAGAGCGACT
>JAQQPU010027028.1:0-11223 GCA_029168905.1 Artemia sp. Kazakhstan ARC1039 | reverse complement strand
TTTCAAGATTGGTCAAGACAAATATAGTTTCACTACAAGCAAAATTTGGATACTGCCCCCTTCTTTAACTGTAAAAACCTAAAGCCTTTTTGTGCTTCACTGAAAACGAATTACTCGTATATTACAAATTTATTATTTTCCAGTTCTTACAGCATTGAAAATGAAAATAAAAATTTCAGTGAAAAAAAATCTTGAACTGATGGATCTTTCAACAATTAATACCATTATATATCAAATATTCAATTTGATTTTGTTTATACTTTCCAAGACTGTTCAAGACTCATATAGTTTTGCCATTTGTTTTAACTCTGCCATATTTTGCAACTAATCATGTTAATTTGTTATGAAAACATTCTATGGCTTCTAGGCATTTCTATTTGAGCGGAAAACTGCACCTCAAACTTTGTGGAACATGCATTTTCTTGCATGAAACCCCAAAATATAATAAAATGGAATTGGTATTTTTGAATCCGCATGGTCAATTTAGGGGGTGGAGGGTAGGTTAATTCTCGTAGCAGCCCCATTCCGTCGTGGTATGGTTCACATTTTCAACACCTGGCGTCCGGACTATCATATAATCTACCAAGCATACAACTACCCCAAATCAGTATCAATATATAAATGAAACCAAAAACGAACAAAAATTAAAATAAATGTTAGACTCAAACTCAAAACGAGCATAAATTAACTTGAGTAGGGTTCAAAACCCCTATGCTTTCTAAAAGCCAGAATTTAATTTGTACTTTACTGAAAATAAATTCAAATGTGTTTTCTAAAAAAAAATGTGCATTGTCAATTTAATATACATATGCTGATATTTATTCCCTAAAATCTTAATTAATTTTGATTTCTTGAAGTTACAAAAGTGAAAATATTTCAAAGAATTGTTTTCAGTAAAACGCCAATGACGCAGTAGGTTTTAGGCTTCTGCAGTTTGACGATACCCAAACTCTTGTTTGTAGTTATTTTTATTCGATTCAAACTTGATTTGCATATTAAATTTAAGTTTCACTCGTTTTAAGATTTATTTATTCATTTACATTAATATATATTGTATGTTTGTTCGCATGGATTGTTTATTTAATTTCTGTTCGTTTTAAGTTTCATTTTTACTTTAATAGCAAAATATTTGTTTTCGTTTTAAGCTTGATTTTCATATTCAATCTAAGCATTACTCGCTTTAAGATCTATTTATTCATTTATATTATTACTTGTTGTATGTTTTTGCTATGATTGTTTATTTAATTTCTGTTCGTTTTGGGTTTCATTTATTCTTTAATAGTAATTTCTGGTCGTTTTGAGTTTGAATTTTAACAGGTATTTGTATCTCCTGCGCTTAAGTTTGAAATGGCTTTTACTTTTCTTTGAAAAACTTATTTTTCGGAAAGTTTTTTTTTTAATTAATCTAAGAAACGGCTGAGGGCATTAAGTTGATGTCTTTCAGGGTATTTTGGGGAGATGTTGAAGAGTGACTGGAGAGCAGCCAGCCACTATACGTATCTCTAATATCTTATGAACGGTCACGTGTATTAAAATGAAACATCCAAGATATGCAAAGGAGGATGTTGAAAATGGTAGTAGGGCATACAGCCCCCTCTCACGCCCTTTTTATCTACCCTTCCTCCAAAGAAACCCGATCAAAATTTTGAATTAGCCATCTTGTTCAAATTTAGATAATTTCGGAGACCACACTGCCTTTCCATGACGATAAATAAAAGTTGAAATAGGGATAAAATCCTTTTAATAGACAGTGTTTTTTATAACAGTGATAGAAATTCACAAAAATACCAGATATTTCGGTCACATATACAGTGACCGTCACTTGAAAAAGGATGGTTCAATTACCATTACAAAAGCAGATAAGAGTAACACTTTAGTTGTGATGAATACTGAGGACTACGAATCAAAATTAAGAAGTTTACTAAAGGATGAAAAAACATACAAGAAGCTATCGTATAATCCAACAGACTCTTTTACAAATAAGTTTAAGAAAGAATTGAAGTGCTTAAAGGATGAAGGAAAAATTACACCTCAACTCTATTACAAATGCCTGCCACGCAGTTCCCTGTGCCCTAAATTATATGGACTTCCCAAAATTCATAAGCCTAACCTACCATTACGACCAATTGTGTCAAGTAAAAGGTCACCAACAAGTGTTTTGAGCAAATGGTTAGTGTCAATCTGTAAACCACTTTTGTCTACACAAATTTCGTATATTAAGAATTCTTCGAATTTGGTTGAAAAACTGAAAAAAGTAGAAATTTCTTCGAATTCTTTGCTTTCAAGCTTCGACATTGTATCAATGTACACAAATATTGATGTAGAAGCAGCCGAAACTCTTCTAGAAGGAAAGCTCTTAAGAAATTTGGATTTGATTAGTGGCAAAACAGATTTGGAAGTTTCTGTAATTATGTATTTAGTAAGGTTGTGCAATAAGTTCTCTTATTTTTTTCAATTTAGAGGGGAGTATTTCGAATAAATAAATGGTTTAACTATGGGGGCCCCTTTATCCCCTTTATTAGCTAATATTTTTGTGGAGAATATTGAAACAATTGCGTTAGATTCATATTTTTTAAAACATATTTTCTGGGGCCGGTATATGGATGACATTATTTCAGTATGGGATTATGGGGAGGAGGAATTAAAAGGATTTTTGGAACATCTTAATTGTTTGGGAGGGGATTTAAAGTTTACCGTTGAATTGGAAGAGAATGGGAAACTTCCTTTCCTTGATGTTCTTCTTTTGAAAAATCAAAATAGTCTGGATTTTAAAATTTATAGAAAACCGACAAATAACAATAGATTTTTGTCTTATAGTTCCGGTCACGCTCGCCAAGTAAAAATTGGTTTGATCATTTCTTTAACTGATCGGATCTTTAGTATTTGCTCTCCAAAATTTGTTGAGGAGTTGTCTTTTCTAAGGAAAATACTAATAAGTAACATGTATCCAGAATGGTTAATTAACCAGACTTTTTCAAAAAGAAGAAAAAGGTTTCTAGAGATTTCTAAGGAAGTCTTGGAGACAACTCGGGAGAAGGATGTTTTTTGTTCCTTACCATATGTACCTGGGCTAAGTGAAAAACTTAAAAGAATTTTACAAAGCAATGGTCTAAGGGTAGCTTTAAAGAGTAATAATACTTAGGGTAGTTTTCTAAATTCTGGGAAGGATCTAACTTCATTGGGGCAACAAAGTGGGGTTTATCAGATCCCATGTACTTGTGGAAGCTCATATGTGGGACGTACTAACCAGAGTTTGGAAATGAGATTATTACAACACAAAGATTCTATTTCTTCGGCTTTAAAGCAAGATTCTAAGTCTGAAGATTTCACTTCAGCCCTTTCAGAACATATTTTTAATTTTCCAGACCATTTTATTTTGTTCGAGAATGTCTCTTTGATTTCTAGGGATCGGGGTTTAAAGCAAAATTTTCGTGAAACTCTTGAAATAAAGAAAATCTTATTCAAGAATATTGCTTTGAATCGTGATACAGGTGAATATGGGCTGGACTCTATCTATGATAATTTATTAAAATCTGACAGAGTAAAGTTCAATTCACCCAATGTAGTTGACCTTTGTCCAAATGTTATATCATTGAACGCTAATGAACCGAATCCAAGAAGGTCAAAGAGAATAGCTTCCGCCTTTGCTTTGAAAAGAATTAGAGATTCAAACAATATGTAGTGTTATTTGATTTAGTATATAAACTTTTGTTTTAAATTGTTTTATTTTAGTTTTACTACTGATGACGGTCACTGTATATGTGACCGAAATATCTGGTATTTTTGTGAATTTCTATCACTGTTATAAAAAACACTGTCTATTAAAAGGATTTTATCCCTATTTGAACTTTTATTTATCGTCTTGTTCAAATTATTTTAAAGGTTAAATAACTATGCCCCCTGGAACGACATAACCCCCACAGCCCCTAGGGTAAGTTGTTCATTGTTTTTATATAAGGTTGGCTATTTGGAAAAAGGGTTGTGTTTGATCCTGGGTCTCCAAAACAGCTCAGGGTCAACTCATTTTCATGGGTTGTTGAGAGGGATGTTGAAGAGTGATCAGAGGGCAATCAGCTCCCTTGCCCCTTTGGATGCCCTTCCCCTTAACTGTGATATAAGTTTATAAAGCCATTTTGTTCAAATAGTCAAATATTATCACATTTATACCTTCAGGGATGCCAAGCCTCCATGCCTTCACAGGAATGTAAATTATGCAATATTTTCATTTTTTACATGCAGGTTTTATTATTGGGGAAGGGTAGAATGCTTGGTCTAGGGTGTTTCTGAAGTGGCTAAAAGTATTGAAGGGAAATTTTGGGAATGTTTAGAAGTATGTTGAGCTAAATCAAAAGACACTGCACGGATCAAAACTTTCAAAATGACGTATCCGCAATATATTAGGAAGGGATAAGGGTGTCAACTTGAAACTTTCAGTGCCAGTACTACTTCAACTACCACTGTTGCTGCAACTGCGACTACTTGTAACTGTATCTGCGATTACTTGCGACTACCGTTAAGATTAATCTTGACTACGACTACTTGTGACTGTGACTACAACTACTCGCAGCTGCAGCTACTTTTACTTGTAACTACTATGAGGAAAATTTCAGAGGAGGAACAAAATCAAAGCGCACTATGTGCATGCTGGTTGTCAAAAGGACAAACAAACAATATCTCAGAGATACTTGAGGGTACTAAAAGGAAACTTCCAGTAAGATGCTTGTGGATATAGCTGGGGAATGCTTGGGGGGATGCTCGAAAGTAATTGCAGGGTAGACAACCCTTCCACACTTGCCCTATTTAGGTTTCCACTCCTAATATTAATCAAAAGTTTGGAAAAAAACACATTTTGATCAAAATAGTCAAAACGTCTGATACTTTTGTCTTTGGGGATGAGAAACTACTACTACGGCTGTAAGTGGGACTGGTTGCTACTACGACTGTGACTACTTGTGACTTCAACTAGGACTACTTATGACTGTGACTACTTGCCACAGCAACTACTCGCGACTGTGTCTGCAACTACTTGCGACTGCGACTACTTTAAGAACATTTTGGAGGGGATATTGAAGAACATCAAAACACTAAGAGCATGCTGATTGTCAAAAAGACACATCAGAAGTATATCAAGAACGTCTGATGATATTCAGTTTAAAATTTCAAGGCATGTTGAATAGTGCTTGGATGGCAAAGGCCCCCATTGCCCTTTTTAGATTTGCTCCCTCAACAATGATCAAAACTCTGAAATAGCTACTTTTTTCAAAATAGTCAAAAGGTCAAATAACCAGCCTCTAGGGTCGCTATGCCCTCAGCCCCTGGGGAAAGGGTTGCAAATTATGCAATGTGCTCGCTGTTTAAATACTTAATTGATCATTATGAAGGGGGAGGGGATGTTTGATCCTAGATGTTTGATCTTGAACTAGATCTCAAAGCGTAAACACATGTTGGAATTGTTTTAACTTGACTCTTTGAGCTTGAAAATATAATTAATTCAGTGATTACATAAGTTTCACAATACTCTGTCACGGAATAAAGTGCTAAGTGACCTTTTTTTTTACTTTTATGTTATATTTGGCTGACTTGGATGTAACCACCAACAGGTATGAACTTATTTGGGAATCCAAAGCTAATTTACTAACTAAAACCATCAAATAGGTACCACTAAACAGATACTAAGCTACTTTTGTACTAATACAAAAAAACTTGCAAAATACAAATTTAATTATTCATTAAGGGATTTTCATTAAAGACTACAACCAAGGCACTATTTAAGAATGATGATCTATCTTTTTCCCGTTTCCAGGATTATCGTTTATGACCAGTTTGTGCAGTCCAAGTATCAACGGCAGAAGGACAGCCAGCGAAGTTTGTCGTGTTTTGCTACGGTTCTCACGATTTTCAAGTTATAAAGATGCTCATTCATTGAACTTTAAGAATAACAATTGTAACGCTTCGAAAGAAAACTAATAAAGGAGTGAAAAATGCGTTCCAAAAGTATGAAAATCAACCAGATATTTATATTGGGTTCTTAAAAAAATATAAATGAAAAAAAAAACTTCAAATGCCAAGACAACAAAGGCCTCTTCAGATGGTTTGTCTATTTGCAGTCAACTGGTCTCGACACAAGCTGAGGTGGGAAAAATGAAAGCAAATATTTTGTAGGATATGCAAAAAAAAATTCGGAAAAAGTTAAAGATTTTAATCAAATAACAAAAAGTGAGCTTATAGTCTCAGAGATATATAACGCAATTAATCTGGAGCATAGCAGAAAATTTGAGACAGTTGAGAAACTTATAGTGGGACTGAAAGGTTAAATCGAGTCTCTCAAGGCTCGAATTGTCAAGATTGAAGATAAAGTGGATGATTTTGAGCAAGAGCGGTTGTTGGATTCACTTGTTTTCCTTGGAATAAAGCAGTCACCAGGGACCGAGCTGAATGTGACAATGTTGGATACAGTTATTAACAAGGTGGGGATCTCGATTGTTAAAAATGAAAAAGTGGTAACTGTAAACCGATTGAGACTCCAAGATTCGACTGCCCTAAGTCAATTGGTTAGCAAGGTAGCCCCGGTCCAAGTGAAATTTGCTTATAAAGAAACTGCTTATGCTGTTTTCAGAGCTAAGGCAAAAGTAACAAAATCAGGAATTTATGTGAGCGAGTATCTTACAAAAATCAAAAAGTCAATCCTTGAAGGTGCAGTAAATAAATGCGGCGTTAAGAACGAGGGACGGATCGAGGACGCATATTTGTATGGCTACAATGTAAGACAAACCCAAAGAGGCTCAAATCACTTGCAGATACATTTTATGTTATTGCTCAGTTGCTTGTGCATTTTTTCACGTTTTTTTGTTTGTGTATATTTCAAGTTTTCTTGTTTGTTCATTTTGTGTCTACCCATCTATGTTATTTTTTCGTCTTTGTTGTGTTATTTTGCTCTGAAATTACTTTTTCCAATCTGGTGAGCTTGACGTGTCCTAGTGGATGCTCATCAACTTTAGTTGCGGCACACAAGTAACCAGTTTCGAATAGAGGAACATCTTAATTTTCCTGTTGGAAGAGATTGTTTTTATCCTCTAAGGCTTTAATCCATGTAGAAAAGCCCTTACGTTAGCCTGTTGAATACATATGAAGTACATTCTGATGAAAAATTTCTTTGCGTTTTTTCGTGGAATTGTCGCACAACGACTGGTTACGCAGACCAGGTGCAGTTGATTGAAGATATGAGGAATGCTGTTGATGTTTTTGGAGTTTTTGAAATGTTTTTGAGCCATGACCATCTTCTTTCGCCTTATTCTTTTCCAGGATATGGCCTTGTAGTTAAAAACCGGTCAACAATGAAGCGTGGGGGCTTGAAGTTTTTGATAAAATTAACATGCATTTTAAGATTAGAAAGGATTTAGTAATTTGGGATGATGGTAAGATTGAAAGTTTATAATTAGAAATAATTTTGAAGAGTCAGAAGGTAATTATTGCTGTGGTTTATAAGCCACCCAATGCTCGTTTGGAGGAGTTCTGTAATGGTTTGACCTGAATGAGTCGCGTATCGGTTACTGGAAGTGATTTTGTATGTATGGGAAGTGCTAATTTTAATATTTTAGATATAAGAGGAGAAAATTTTAATTTTTTAATTTTATGGTTTCATGTGATCTGTACCCAATAGTCAATGTTCTTACGAGAATTACGAATGATTCAGCAATGTTAATTGATAACGTTTTTGTGAGCTGTAATGAGTAGAAGCACTAGCAATAGGATGCAAATGTTGCCTTCAGCTAGTTCCATATCCTCCACAACCAGCCTTGCAAGTTTCAACTTCAGAAACCCAACTTTTCCTAAGATATTGCTGATACGCGCTTTTGACTAGCTGCAAACAGACGCCGTGTTATGATTCAGTTCACCTCCCCTCAAATTCCCTAAATATTACACTTTCATACCCTTAGGCGTAGTTGTAATAGGAAGCACAGCAGTAGTATTAGTATTAATAGCAGTAGTATTAATAGCAATAGCTCTAGTACTAGGAGCAGCAGTAGTATTAACGTATTACCTTTTGGTCAGTTGAATATCCGTCTCATCAAGTCCTGAAAGTTTCAACTAAATGGACTATGACATTGCTGATACGTCCTTTTGATATCGTGTATATTCATATACTTCTTTAGATCCTCATCTTAATGCTCTTAGTCTTACAAGTAGTTGTTATAGATTTTAGTTAAAAAAATTACCTTCCCCTAAAAGAAGTTTTTCAAAGACAAGAAAGAGTATGTGATTAAGTAAGGGAAAAGAAAGTGTTAGGGAAAGTAAGCGAAAACACAAACATAACAGATATTGATACTGAAAACGAGTAAGTATTAAATTGGATATTCAAGTCAAAACTAAAAAATATCACTACAAACAAGAGTTTGGCTAGTACCCCCTTCCCAAGCCATAGAAGTTCTAAGGTTTATTGTATCATTTGCGTTTTATTGAAATCTGTGTGCAATTTGAACAGCCGGATTTAGTTTTTCAAAATATTGACGAAAAATAAAAAGCATAAAATTATAATAATCAAGATAATTGGAAAGAACTAGTGAAAATAAGCAGAATATTTAATATATGATGACATTAATTCCTTGGAATCTCAGCAATTCAAGATTTTATTTCACTGTATTTTATTTTTATTCTTCAACGTTATGAATACAAAAAAAATAGAATCTAACTGTTTTTTTGTTTAGTAAAGCGTAAATAACGCAAAAGACTTCAGAACTTTTATCGTTAGAGAAGAGGCAAGGGGGCATTAGCAAAACTCCTGTTTGTAGTAATTTTTGTTTGTTTAAAATTTTGCTACAATATTCAATTTAATTTTTGCTTGTCTTAAGATTTATTTATTCATCTATATCAAAATCAGTAATTGTTATGTTTGATATGATTATTTACTTTAATTCCTGTTTGTTTTGGGTTTTATTCATCCTTTAATTGGAATTTCTGATTGTTTTGAGTTTGAATTATCATAGGAATTTATTTCTGCTGGTCTAAAGTTTAATGTGGCTCTTTACTTTTCTTTTAAACACTTCTTCTAGGAAAAGTTTTTTTTAAATTAATCAAACAGCTCGAGATAGCGAATTGTAAGTAAAGAGCGACTTGGCACAATAGGAATCAAAACTCTAAAAAAAGAATTTTGATAACAATACATACGTCAAAAGAATTTCTTTGTTAAGCTTATTTCAAATATAAAAAAATTCATTAATCTTAATGTTACTCATCCAAAGCTACGAGCCCAAGGAAATTTGTATTAGTTTTAAAAAAGGGGAAAAATCCCTCAAAAGTCAAGTAATTTAGATGAAAATTGCACCGTTAGATTCAGAGTATCAGACGACCCTACTGTTAAGGTTTCAAGGTCCTGTCGGCAATAAAGTGGGATTTTGTATTTTTGCCAGGAGAAAAACCACGGATGAGGGTTTATTTATTCATTAAAGGCGTAGGATGGGGAAATGCTGCTTAATTATTCAAATAGAAGGGGATGCAAGGAGATCCCAAATTTCGAATTGAGGACTCAGGGGGTGTGAGAAACAGTCCAAAAGATGATATATGTCATCAAGTCATCGAAATAGTATATCTGCAATATATCAGTAGCAGGTCGGAGATTCAAGCTAAAAATTTTGGAAGGCAATGGGAGACCACGTGGCCATCAAGTTCTGACTTAGGGGAAGCGTTGAAGAAGGGCCCTTAAAGTAAATTTCCATGATCGAATTCATGATCATGAATTCGCCATGGGACCTACAATCTATTCACGGCTAATTAGCAAGGTAAATCAAAAGTTACTATGTTTAACCAGGTGATCAAAATAGCGTATCTGCAATATCTTTCGAATGGCTTTTGGGGATGAAGCTACAGCTTTTATTGAGTGATGGGGGGGGGGGTTAAGTGGACCTCTAATTTTGACTTGGGAGAGGGGCACAGGTAAATCAAAGGAAATTATATATCCAGGTTAGTAAAATTTGATACTTGTGACACCTTGGAAACGACAAGAAACTTTTGGAGCATTAAGAAAAAGAAGGCTGCAAGGGTCCCTCATATTTTGTATTTTGAAAGAAGATGTGGCTAAAATAAATGTATCTCGGTTTCCAATCTGCATAAAAAGCTTTTAACAGTTAGTCCAAAGTAATGAAATAGGTAAACCTTAAATACAGGGACACTTTTAAAGGAATTCAGAAGAATCCAAAAAATATTTTAAAACCATTCAGAAACGCCCACTTTTTGTATTCCTAAAGAAGCATTGCTTCACTTTACACCGCCCGTAATTAAAATATTTACTTTACACCGCCCGCAATATCTAGCCACTGTGCAATATCATATTCCCAACATATTATAAAATAACACAACTTTTTACATAAACTGCAAATGGATTAGAATTTATCGTAAAATAAGATAACAAAAAAGAATACTTTCTGATAAATGACCTTTCCATGAATTTGAGTAGAAAGCTATCTTATAGTCGTGACATGACCACGTGGTAGCACCATATTTGGGCATAGAGTCCCTAGGGAGAACACCTGTGCTGTCAGTCCCGACGGGGCACCAAATATGGGCATGGAATCCCCAGGGAGAACACGTTTCCGAGAAATTGGAGTTTGTCCAGGAGAATTGTTTCCGGGGGAGTTTATTAATGTCTTACATACGATGTCAAGGTTAATCAAATTGTTTCCGGGTGAAGTTTATTAATGTCTGACAGGTGATGTCAAGGTTGATTGATTTGTCACAAAAGGGGAATTGTTTTCGGGCGAATGTTTTGATCTTAGAGATGAAGAGATTAACGCGGGAAAGAGTTTCCTAGTAATTTCAAATGTGACAGCGCAGGGATGCCAAAAACAAAAGGAACACGCACAAATTACGTTTAGGGGTTATTTGGGCGAGACCGTTTTAGAAATTTTAGGGAATTATTTGGGCGAAACAGTTAGAGACATTTTAAAAGAGGATTTTAGAAGAGGATTTAGAAGAGGATTTGAGGGTGAAACTCTGTGGTCGTTATAATACACAAGTTGTATTTGAACAGCGTTGTGAGGTCCTCTACCCCAGCCCCCAAGGGACTCTGATCCCCCTCTCCCAACCCCAAAGGGTTCCGATCCCCATACCCCAACCCCAAAGGAAGCCCCCGGTCCCCAAAGGTCCCCCGGGCTCCCAAAGGACCCCCGGCGCTCCAAAGGCCCCTGAGCCCCCATTTTTAATACTTTTTTATGGCTTTATTGTATCTTT
>JAQQPU010027026.1:0-11225 GCA_029168905.1 Artemia sp. Kazakhstan ARC1039 | reverse complement strand
AATATCTAATAAATAAGAGACGACCAAGCCAGTAGCTCTGTAGCCCACAGAGTGAAGCAAAAAGAAAAGGGCTAAATAGTACTAACTGAATAGCCCGTCTGCTGTGAATTAGAAGAAGAAGAAGAAGAAAATTGTTTGGTAGACGTTATTCGGCACAGATGCAACACAATATTCGAGGATAACTTCATGATTAAAGTAAGGCCTGAAAAAGAAACGTGAGAACGGGGTTAATACAAAAGCCTTCGTAATCCCAAAATGAAATAATACGGACAAAAAAAAAAGACAAAACAAAAAAGAAAGGCACTTAGATCCATAAGCCACTAAAAGATTTAAGACTCAAAGGAGGCTGGGATATTATCTAGATCGACTAGATCAGTTGTTTGGTTAGTTTCTTCAACTTCACAAGCCTTATAAATATTGCTATTGAAAAGCAGTTGCAACACAATATTTAATGATAACTTTATGATTAAAGTAAGGCCTCAAAAAAAACAAACGTGAGAATGGGTTCAATACAAAAGCCTTTGTAGTCCCAAGATGAAATAATACTGATAGATAAAAAAACAGAAAAGGAAAGCACTTAGATCCATAAGGCAGTAAGAGATTTAAGACATAAAGGAGGCTAGGATATTATCTAAATCAACTGGATCAGTTGTTTGTTCAGTTTCTTTGACTTCACAAGCCTTATAAAATGTCACTAATGAAAAGCAGTTGCAACACAATATTTAAAGATAACTTTATTATTAAAGTAAGGTCTCAAAAAGAAACTTGAGAATGGGGTTAATACAAAAGCCTTTGTAATCCCGAGATGTAATGATACGGACAGATAAAAAAACAAAAAAGAAAGGCACTTAGATCCATAAGGCACTAAGAGATTTAAGACTCAAAGGAGGCTAGAATATTATCTAGATCGACTACATCAGTTGTTTGATCAGTTTCTTCGACTTCACAACCCTTATAAATATCACTATTGAAAAGCAGCATGGGCTTTATAGACTCAAACGCCAAACAACAAGAGCCACATGCTGACAACCAAAGCCTGAACACAAGTATTGAGTTCAACATGGGCAAGAGCATACAGTTTCTGAGCTAGTTCTTGATGAAATTCATCATAGAAAAGGACTGCTCCACCATTGCATTGCTAATTGGCAAACTCAACAGGGTCAATGCCCACAAGATAATGTAGGACAGCTATCCAGAACAGAGAGGAGTCTTTGGGGATTGTTCCTCTGCACACAAATGACCAATTAACGTCCAACAGTTTCCTCCACTGATTCTCCAAGGTACTGAGATCAGTGGTAGCAACAATTCTCAATGGCAAGTCTCCAAATCAGGGTTGAAACTGAGACAAGTAAATCACAGGGGATAAAAATTTCAGTTTGAGGAGCGAAATGCAGAGCAGGAGGAATTTGTTTAAGAACCGCTTTAGCCGCAGTGTTCAGGAACGCAAAACACCATATTTTGATTTTGCTCTTCTCTGTGTCTGAAAGTTTAGATTTGGCCAGTTCAATCAGAAACTCATGTCCGTAATCAACTTGATCTGGCGGCAAATAATTGATTTTGAAGTCCATATTAACCGTCACAGACACTGCAGATGAGCAGAGTATCCTACGCAGGAGATTTAGTATCAAACCCTGCAGCTCTTACAAAATTGGTCAGCTACTTTACCCCTAACTCCCTCCCCTAATGTGCAAATATATAACCAAATTATATATTTCCAATGCATTCTGCCACCCATCACTTGATTTCTGGTTCTTGTTTTGTCACAGTTGATTAAATTTACTGGTACAATGAATGAATGTCAGCCATGTATTTGCACATTAAGGGGGAGGGCCTGGGTGTAATGCATAGCAAGGCTACAAGCAAGATATCAGCAACAATTATTTCTGTATATTATCAAGTATAAATTATTTTTTTTAACATGTTTCCTTCTCTAGGTATATACCATTGCAAGTAGGGAAATCTGCATATTACAAAGTATAAATTGTTTTCTTAACATGATTTTTTCGCAACAGCCCCAATTCTCGGCCAGATCTGTCAAATATATCAAAAAAGGATAGATCTGTATAAAATTCAAGTCTTGCCTTAATCCGAGCAGCAATTAAATCCCTTGTAGTAATCGTAATAAGAAACTTCTCAAGTTTATTCCTTTAAATTAGCAATATTGTGCTTGCATCCTAACCTAAGACATACCCAGGGTTGCCACTGAACGCAATAAAAAATCAACATTTTCTCTCAGAATAAATCACCAAAAGGCAAATTGGCTGTGAAGCATTTTAGTTTGCCAAATATTTTCATATCTATTAAGTAGTTTTCATACTTATGGATTTTTGTATTATACCGATGCATATTTATACCAAAATTTATATGAATTTATGCTTGCATATATATTTACATATTTAGACAAATTTATACGTACTGCTAGTCTTCAGAACAAAAAGAAGTATTTTTCATGACAAAAGATATTAAAATGTCACATTCATACGGACTTGGTTCACAGAACTAATTACAGTTTTCATTTTATGTGTTTATTTCCAGATATTATAGATTCTTTGACTTTAAAGACAAACAGAATATTAGTTTTTTTTTTTAAATGTACTTGCCTACAGTAGATTTAAGAGTATTTTGTACCAAAGCACCAAAAACTTTTTGCCTTCGGTATTAATTACAGTCCAAATTTTTAGCATGTGTTTTCCCTTACTACACAGTATTAGATAACAAATGCAAGCCTTTTGTTTTCTTACCAATAACTATCAACTAGCTGTTATTGCTTAAAAGTGAAATAGAAAAAAAAAATCCAAAAACAAAAAAGATTTGGTAAACATTCAGGTGAAACCTTTGGAGAGTTATCATTCCTACATTTTATCATTTCTTTTTGGCCAGAAAATCTGTTTCGGTTTTAAAACAGAGGAATACCAAAATAACAAAATATTATACAATTATGAATTTCTACACAATATCTCTTTAAATCTTTACTGTATTTTTACATTAAAAAGACCAAAGTAATGTATGAGGAATTAAAGGAAGAATTCATTGATCATAACCCATATGTTATTTCTTTTTTTCACGGAAGAACACATGGAATATTTGATGTGGACGCAAAAAAGGCCGTAACTTATGTTTGTATCTTTCCCACTTCTTCACGAATTGAACAACATGAAAGTAAAACAAGATTTTTCAGCTTCTTCTTAAATTTAAGGAAAAAACTTATACTAACAGACCTTAAAGGAAAAACAGCAAAATACGATTTTTCAACTGACAACAAAATGACTTCGTTTATTTATAAAAGCAAATGTTTGGGTTCAATGAGTTTGATTAGAAATCATTTTGAACTCCCATTTTCTTCCATTTATTTCTTCTTTGGCACAGGTGCATTAGGTATGTCCCAGGATGCATCCGG
This sequence comes from Artemia sp. Kazakhstan ARC1039, assembly GCA_029168905.1. Lineage (NCBI taxonomy): Eukaryota > Metazoa > Arthropoda > Branchiopoda > Anostraca > Artemiidae > Artemia > Artemia sp. Kazakhstan ARC1039. The sequence goes on along the minus strand of JAQQPU010027026.1, from coordinate 7,828 downwards.
GACAAATCTATGCACATGCATGAGAGACAAAATGACAATGGGGTTCAACCTGTTTCGCAGGAGACTCATAATGAGGATCAGCAGAGAAAAATTTCTTTCTGCTGAGGCACTGGAGTGAGACACTGACATAAATACACTTTAATGAACCCGGGGAAGGTCAAAAACAAAGAATTTTCACCACTCTCCTTACAAACCCCTAAAAAAACCAAAACCGCAGGTTCTAGCTTGGTGATTTTTTCTGATTTCATCATCAATATGCGAAAGCATTTTCCACTTGGTGTTGAACAAATCTTATTCAAAATTTAAAGCTGCAGAAAATCTACTGTGCATCAAAGCAATAGAGGGAATTGTACCATAAATGGAAATTGTTGGATTAAAACATTTGAGTGGATTCAGAATAGGATCACAAGCATTGATACGTGATTCAATTTACAAATATAGCTTTTAATAACAAGTTACACATTTGAACAGCACATTGTTGAATATTCAATGTTCAAGATGTTCTCCTCTCTTACTGGTATGCGCTTCAAATTTTGCTCCAAAATATATGTCTTTCAAGTTTTACAGATTACCAGACTTTGTAACTTCTATAGCAAATGGGCTAATGCGAGCCAAAACATCTGCTTTTATGAAATTTGACATTATTCCTTTCAATTAGCTTTTCACCTTATTAAGAATTAAATGAACTTGTACCTCTTCCCTCTGAAACTCTACATTAAGTCAATTAACCACTGTTAGAATTTAACCAAGAAACACATAATGTAATTTAAAATCATTGCTTATTAGTGCGTTGTAAAGGACACTAGCGGATGGTATATTATCTGCAAGGCAAAATTAGCAATAAAGGTTAAATATTCCATATTGTTCTAGAAGACGTTAAGCCGCACTCTCCATCACCAGCTATCTCGTTTTGCAAGAGTATATCAGACAGCGCTCAGCTATATCAGAAAATGCTTGGCACTGTCTAAATTTTATTTTCCATTTGGGCTAAACGCAATAAAACTAAGAAATGTCATGACAGAACTGCAAAACACACGGGTCTATGACATCACACGCAGCGGCAGAGCAAAGGGTAAATGAATGGCAGATATAACCGACAGTTGCAAGCCATGGAAGGTCATCCTTCAGAGACTTTGCCAAGCCATCTTTGGATCCTAGCATAATACTAGTATTTTTCGAAGCAAAGGCAACAATGTCTGTCAGTGGTATTTTTTTCTTATTTTAATGAATTCATCTGCAATTAGGTTCTTCAACCCTTTAGCTGTTCCATCAGAAACAACTGACATTGAAAAAACTGCTCGAGTGGTTTCTGCTCTTCCAGAGAATAATAGGCAACAATTATTACAAGAGATTTCGTTGTTGTTCTGTCTGTCGATTCATCAATGAGGATTGAGATCTTGGTCACTTTCAATACAGCAACTATCTCGTATTCACGTGCTTTTCAAATTACATTTTTTTATCATTGTGGTTACATTTGTCCTCGCTGAGGCCTGAGGCTGAACAGCAGGTTTGTCTTTTTCTTTTTTTTTCTGACTATTTTATTTACTTCTTAAATTTCACTGCAACTGGTGTCCTCATCCATGTGTCTTTGTTTTGCAAGTCAGTGGCAGTTTTTTCCCTGGAGGAGTCTCAAACGATCCATCTGATTCAGCTAAAGAGTTAGTATCATTAACACTATTAATGTTGAAATCACTTTCTTGTCCTGAATTTTATGGAGTATCTGATTTAACTACATCACAACCTGGGTTTCTTGACTGTCCTCTTAAGACAAAATAATGGCGATAGAATGTTTGTACTAGAACTCTTTACAACAGAAGCAATCTGCGTCACAAAGGTCTGAACACTCGATTTTACAGATTTTTCTTGAACAGAATAAGCTGCCCCTGTCACTTCTTCAACAGTCTCACTTGCAGAATTCGCACCAAGCTGTTCATGCAAATTTGTGCTATTAGTAGAAACAGTAGACGAGACTGGAATAGCATGCCTTACTAGTTTTTTGGAATAGTTTTATCTTAATCTGACTAATTCTTTGTTCAGCAGCAGGGTATTTTTATAATTTTCAGAGCTTCAGTCAACTTCCCATCCACTCTACGCTCAACAAGTATTTCAGATTTAGGGTTTGGAATAAGAATTCCCATTTTCAATCTGAATTCTAGGCCTTCTAAATGCACTGAGGGTTGTGAAATATTTTATGTTTTATTATATTTTTCATCAAATTTTCTTGTGCATTAATATAGGTGGCAACTTTTTGGTTAATGAATATGTCCCTTGAGCATCCAAAAATGTGTCCTTTTCAGCAAAATTATGTCCATTTGTTGTCTATAATATGTCCATAATTATTTCCATCTTGAAATATCAGAAACTAGTTTTTTTTACGACTTGTGAACCTCTATCAATGTGATCAGTTAACATCGAATATAATGAAAACAAAAAGATTGATTTAGTACATTCATGCACAATGAACTAGTGTGAAAGCACAAAAGCCATAAAACATGTTAACAGTAAAAACTACTTGTGGGAGCTTAAAGCTGATCTTCCTACGAGAATTTCTCTTGACAGGTATGATCGGCATGAGGGTCAGCATTTTCACTTCTTTTGGTAGCTTTTTGCCAATCAGAGTAATTTTTGCGCATGTTATAAGGTACAATCCAAGAGTCAAGCGATGTTACAGAGCGCTAGGTAAGCTGGGTTACCCTTCAATCACTTTTGACTATTGAAAAGAGCACTGGAACTTCCAATTTTCTGTCGAATGAGCTCATTTCGAAGTTTCTATGACAACCTCATCTATGTGAAGTGCCTTGGTAAAAACAAATATACTAATATACTTTCCCCACATCACTCTTCACTTCAGCAGTGCTATTGCGCGGCCTATAATTTATTGTTGTTTTGAGTTTTAATCATTATAGGAATTTATATCTGCTAAATTTATCTCTGGATTGTTATATGGATTCTTTGGACTATTTCTATCAAAATGGCTGTCTCACAAGAGGGTTTCGGGTGGGAGGGGCTATTTATCCTCATATCACTGTTGGATCTTAAAAAGGAAATAGAACTTTTAATTTCAAATCAAATGAGCCCCATCTGAAGCTTATAGACCACCCATTGCTTAAAAACTTTACATGCCCTTGGGGCATGTAAACAATGCTGAACAAAATAGAGGTCTACAAATTTTGATTGGATGCTGATTTTCGGAAATGATAGGGGGCGGGGGGGGGGGGGGGGGGGCTTGTCCTCAAATCCCTTTTGACTCTTATAAATAGCACTAAACTTCGATCAAATGAGCCCAATCTGAAGTTTATACGACTATCCATTCCATAAAACCTTGAATACCCCTGGGGAATAGCTTACAACCCTTGTTCCAGGGCTCTTAGGGGGTTCTGTCAACGCTGAGGGCATTGTTATATGTTCTTCAGAGCATTTTCATCAAAATGACTATCTCAAAGTTTTTGTTGGATATATCTAGGGAAAAGAAGACGTGGGTAGAGGGGGTGGCTTGTTTTTTTCTGACCACTTCTGACTCTTAAAATTGACAACTTGAATTTCTCAGTCAAGTGAGTCCCCTCCAAAGTTTATAAAACCAACCCTTCCATAAAAATCTTAAATGTTAATAATGGGGAACTAGTATAACTCGTAGCCCTTGCCCTGAAAGCTTTGGGGGTGGTATCATCCACAAAAACATAATTAATGGACCATTCAAATATGCTTAACAAAATGCAATCTCAAAATTTTGATTGAATATGCTTGGGGAAATGACGGGCGAGGGGGGGGGGTGGCTGTTTTCCCTCCAATCACTTAAGATTCTTAGAAAGGGCATTAGAACTTTCAATTTCCAATCGAGTTCGCTTTCGAAGTTTCAGCGACAACCCTTTCTACATGATGTGCCTTGGTCAGAAGTAAAAAATAAATTGTACCCTTATGGCTTTTTCATTCATTAAAAAAAAGGATATTCTACTTAAAGTAAGGAGTTTTTTCGATTTAAAACTTAAAACGAACAGAAATTATTCCGTATATTAGGGGAGCTTTCCCTTTCTCAATACCCCTATCTTCACGCTGAAATTTTTAAAAAAGAACTTTTTAAAAAGGTTTTGACGGCCCTTGTGTTTCAAGAATTGCTCTTAAAAAAAAATTAGACAAAACGTCAAACATTAGCGTAGAGAGGGATATTGAGGAGGGAGTAATCCCCGTCATATACGGAATAATTTCAGTTCATTTTAAGTTTTAATGTCGCTTTTAACTTTTAGAAAATATATATTTTTTTATTTATTTCTGATCGTTTTTCAGATAATCACAGGAAGTCCACCCCATTTGTGGAAAATCCCCTATGAACAATTCCTGTATACAAAGTTCTTCCCATGTAAAAATCTTCCGCAAGGAAATTACCCCCGGACAATTCCATCCCTGCTGTAAATTCTTTCCAGAATTTTTTTTCCTTACGATTCTGCCTGAAAAACACTCCTTAGCATACTTTTATTTGAAGAAAGACTTGTTTTCATTTAGTTTCTGATCCTTTTTAAGGTCATTGGAGAAGGTGTGGAAAATACTCTCCCCTGGAAATTTTCTCCCCCAGAAATTTCCCATGGAGAATTTCTCTTGGTGATATTTCCCCATAGAAAATTCTCCCATGGAATACCCTCCCCATAAGGATCCCCAGAGAATTCCAACTTCGCTGAAAACTTCTCCCTGACAATTCCATCAAAGTGTTTCCACATGTACAATGGGATCAACGACGAGAAAGTAAGAAAAGTAATACAAATTTTGTATACGAATTCTGGCAAATTCTCCCCATGTAAAATTTCCCCAAAACAGGGGTGGAATTCAGAAAAATGTTGCCTTTGGCATCAATTACAGTCCTTATCACCAAACGAAAGGAAAATCACCAAATTTGGTGATAAATCACCAACGGTGGCACCCCTGGACATACCTAAGACTCCGAACGCAGAGCCATCTCAGCAATGGCGGAAATAAATTCCTAGAGAGAAAGCGTTTCAGAATAGATAGCGATTCAGAATAGATTAAGGGAGGGCTCTTATCGTTTTGATGTATAGCCATGGCTGAGCCACCGTGATTTTAGAATTTTTGTCTGGTTCCGAACATTCAGTCAAAATAAACCCAAAATAAGGCCATTTTTTTTAAAAAAAAGCCCACGTTCCCGCCTCACGCTTTCTCCAAAATTCAGCCCGCCCCTGACGGCTAAAACAAGCCCAAGGGGCGGAAAACAAACCCATCTGGCAACACAGTTGCTGACTGGAAAGAATGGGCGTAAAACTCATTCTGAAGCAGCTAGTACCAGTTACTCGCAAGGCGGCAAGGTCTCGGTCACGTTTTATAACAGATTAAGTGGTTTGTAGGTTAGGAGCTGTGGGCGGTAAAGAGAGCCACGCCCATCCAAGAGACCCACATATCGGTTTCAGAATATTTGAGTTGGATGATCGATCTTTAGTGCAAAGCAATTGATTAATGAAAGGAATTAAATATGTCGAATTTAAGAACGAGTTGAGGAAAAATAAAGCGTTAGGGTGCATGAATATATTCGGCAGAGACTATCGTAAACGGATCAATGCCATTTTCACAAAAAAAAAACGAGCCAAAATGGATTTTTGCTGCCGAACAGGTTGTTTGCAACCCGTTTGCCACATAAGCAACCAATAGAATCAAATTGACCATGCGTTAGTGCCAAAGAAATTCTAGAAGTCTGAAAAAAGTAAGGCGCAAGCAGAGAGGTGCTTATATTTTAAAGCTATGTTTACGAAACAATATATTTTCGTAATCATACAGTGTCCTGGAACACATATGAACCGAACTGGGAAGACATGTACGCTAAATTTGATCCATGGCTCATAGAGAATCTCAATTTCATAGAGAGAATCTGAAATTTGGACTCATACTAATTTCTTTTCTTTTTTTTTTGGCTAAATGGCTTTCTCAAAATTTTGATCTGACGTAACTTACGAATTAACTTACGTAACGAACTTCTATATTCGTATATTTTTATTACGTATATTAGGGGGTTCGCTCCTTAGTCAATACCTTGTTCTTTACGCTAAAGTTCAAATTTTGTTCCAATTCTTTTAGAATAGCCCCTTAATCACAAAGGCCGTTAATTACAATAAATAGCTCTGACGAAAGTACAAAATAAAACTTTAGCGTAAAGAGCGAGGTAATGACTAGGGGGCGAACCCGATCATATACTTAATAATTTCTGTTCGTCTTAAGTCTTGATGCAAATCCTTACTTTCAGTTGAAAAAATTGTTTTCTTTTAAATTTAATTTCTGATCTTTTTTAAATAATGCTGGGAAATCCGGTGCTCCCTTCATAGCAATGTCTTTTCCCCCGTGTAAAGATTCTCCCACGTAACCCCTGACCCCCCCCCAGCTACCAGAAAAAATCCTCCCTGAAAACTTCTGTATACTTCCCAATAACCAACACTATGTAAATATTGGGTAAAGTTCATAACTTGCAGACCTTCCACCGGGGATTTTTGGGGATTAAGTCATCCTCAAAAAACTGTTATTGTATTTTTGACCATGCTGAAAAAAATAGCTATCTCAAATTTTGATCAGGTGACTTTGGGAAACTCATGGGCCTCGGAGGGGGCCTAGTCGCCCTCCATTTTTTGGTCACTTAAAAAGGGCACTATAACTTTTAATTTCCGTTCGAATGAACCCTCCTTTGATATAATAGGACTACTGGGTCGATATGATTACCCCTGAGAAACAAAAAACAAACAAATAAACACGCATCCGTGACCTATCTTCTGGCAAAAAATACAAGGTTCCACATTTTGGTAGATAGGAGCTTGAAACTTCTATAGTGGGGTTCTTTGATACACTGAATCTGATGTTATGATTTTCATTAAAGTTCTATGACGTTAAGGAGATGTTTCCCCCTTTTTTTCGAAAATAAGGCAAAATTTTTTCAGGCCCGTAACTTTTGATGGGTACCACTAAACTTGATGAAATATATATATTTGTAATCAGCATAAAAATCTAATTATTTTGATGTATCTTCTGGAAAATAGGAGTGATACAAGAGGAAACAATCGATGATATGATTTATATACAAAAAACTCGGAAGTTAGAAATTGACAATTCAAATGAAAAATACGGATTAAACTTAGAATGAAGAAAATACAACTATAAAACTTCCGTTAAAAAGTCAAACGTCTTGGATCGGCTGTCTCAAAGTACATCATGACGAGGTGATCGGAACAGTCATCGTCCATCGTTGTACGTGAACGTGTCAGGACCAGTTTCAATTTGCCCAAACTTCTTCTCACCATGGCCAAAGTTGTGATGCTTTCACAATCAATTGGTAAACTGACAAGAGAGTTGGGAATATCGATTTAACTGCATATATTTTATGGAATAGGGTCTCAAAAATGGCGTGATCAATGACTCTGTAGCTTTCGACCTTAGTCCTGGCCAATAGCTCAAAAATTAGTTTCGTGGGATCTGTGTTTTTTTCGGGAACATCATAGTGACTTCGGAAAGGTTTTCACAGCTGATGTCCATTAGGCCCAGTAGACTTCGGTACGCTGGCTCCAGAAAAGAGGAGTGATTATGGATTGCATCGTCCAATCGGTTCACTAGGACTCTGAAGACGTCGCAGAGTTTCTTAGCATAACTGACTGATAACTTTAACTGATAAGGGTTTTTATTTAAATCAAACAAATAAATAAATCAACCACTAGAAGCAAACTTGTTTAGGCTATACACCCTTCAAAAAAAACCTGATATATACATCGCTATCAACAACGTAAAACAATAAATAAATAAAAAAGAAAAGAAAGAAAAAAAAAGCACGGCACAACCTCCTCCAACTTAGTGC
>JAQQPU010027025.1:974-11225 GCA_029168905.1 Artemia sp. Kazakhstan ARC1039 | reverse complement strand
CCAAACATATCCAATCAAAATTTTGAAATAGCCATTTTGTTCCACGTTGTTAAAGTTCAGGAAATTATACCTTAGAGCAGGACACTCCCCCCACAGTTTTCAGGGCAAGGGTTATAGGTTATGTCCTGGGGGTATATAAGGTTTTTATTGAAATATTTGTCGTAGAAACTTGAAAAGGGCTCATTCGATTGGAAATTCAAAGGGCTAGTGCCCTTCTTATTAGTCGAAAGTGATTTGAAGGCAACTAACCCCCCTCTCACGCCAACCTTTTCCCCAAACACATTCAATCGAAGATTTTAGATAGCCATTTTATTCAACGCAGTTGATAGTTTTGGAAATTGGGCATTTAAGGATGACAACCTATCCCCCCCCCCCAACCCTCAGGGCAACAGTTTTAAGTTATGCCCTGGGAGCATGTAAGGTTTTTATTGAAGGCGATGTTGTAAAAACATCCAAAAGGGCTCATTCAATTGAAAATTGAAAGGGCTATGGCCCTTTTAATATTCGAAAGTGATTGAAGGGCAGCTAACCCCCTTTTCACGCCCACCATTTCCCCAAACACATCCAATCAAAATTTTGATATATCCATTTTGTTCAACGTATTCGAAAGTTCTGGAAATTAGGTATTTTGGGATGATAACCCTATCAGAGATTTCAGTGCAAGGTTTGTAAGTTATGACCTAGGGGCATATAAGGCTTATATAGAAAGTTGTTGTAGAAATTTCAAAAGGGACTCATTTGATTGGAAATTGAAATTGCCATTTTTAATAGTCGAAAGTGAGGGGAGAGTAATTACCCCCCCCCCCCCTCTTACGCCCTCCATTTCCCCAGACACATTCAATCAAAGTTTAGAGATAGCCATTTTGTTTAACGTAGTTGAAAGTTCTGGAAATTATGTATTTAAGGATGACAAACCCCCAGAGTCCCCAGGGCAAAGGTTGTAAGTTATGCCCTGGGGGTGTGTAAGGTTTTTAATGATAGTGTTGTCGTAAAAACTTCAAAAGGGGCTCATTCAATTGGAAAGTTAGAGGGCTAGTGCCCTTTTTAATAGTTGAAAGTGATTGGAAGGTAACTAACCTCTCTCTCACGCCCACCATTCCCTCAAACACATCCAATCAAAATTTTCAGATAGCCATTTTGTTCAACGCAGTAGAAAGTTCTCGAAATTAGGTCTTTGAGGATGACAACCCCCCCCCCCCCAACCCTCAGGGCGAGGGTTTTAAGTTATCCCCTGGGGGCAAATAAGGTTTTTATTGAAAGCATTGTCGTAGAAACTTCAAAAGGGCTCATTTGATTGGAAATTGAAAGGACTAGTACCTTTTTTACTAGTTGAAAGTGATTGTAGAAAGACTAACGCCACTCTCACGCCCACCATTTTCCCAGACACATCGAATCAAAATTTTGAGATGGTTATTTTGTTTAACGGAGTTGAAATTTCTGGAAATTAGGTCTTAGAGGATGACAACCACCCTCACATTCCTTAGGGTAAGAGTTGCAATTTATGCCCTGGGGGCATATAAGGTGTTTATAGGAAGTGTTGTCGTAGAAACTCAAAAAGGGCTCATTAGATTGGAAATCGAAAGGCTTAGTGCCCTTTTTAATAGTCGAAAGTGATTGGAAGACTTGTTTAAAGTATCATTTTCTTTTTCTCTGAAAAGACTATGTCAATATAAAACGAACAGAAATTAATTAAAAAAGCTTTTTCCGCAAAATAAGTTTTTCAAAGAAAAGCAAAGAACTCCATTAAACAAAAATGAGCAAAAATTAAATCAAATAATCTACCAAGCGTGAAATTACCACAAATCAGCATCGATAAATAAATGAAACCAAAACGAACAGAAATTGCAATAAATAACCGAGTCAAACTCAAAACGAGCAGAAATTAACATAAGTTTGGGCTCAAAACCCCTATGCCTTCCCAAGGCCAGATCATAATTTGCACTTTACGGAAAAAAATACAAATGAATGTGCATTGTCAGTTTAATATACATATACTGGTATTTAGTAATCAAAATCTTAGTATAATTTGATTTATTGAAGTTTTAAAAGTAAAAACATTTTTTTTTCAGTAAAGTGCAAATTATGATCTGGCCTTGGGAAGGCATAAGGGTTTTGAACCCAACTTACGTTAATTTCTGCTCGTTTTGAGTTTGACTCGGTTATTTATTGTAATTTCTATTCGCTTTGGGTTTCATTTATTTATTCATGCTGATTTGTGGTAGTTTAACGCCTGGTAGATTATTTGATTTTATTTTGCTCATTTTTGTTTAATGGAGTTCTTTACTTTTCTTTGAAAAACTTATTTTGTGGAAAAAGTTTTTTTTAATTAATTCAAGAAATATTTAGGCAGACATTGAACTAAATCAAAACAAAATATGAGAATGTGGACTTTCAAAAAGGTGACAAAGCAATATCTCAAGAACAACTTATATTAATAAGTAAGATCTTTAGGAGTACATTGTGAGGGATTTTGAACTAGCCAGAAGGCACTATGTGTCTAATTTTAGTGCTATAACTACAGTTACTGTAACTAATGATGCTAAGAGTACTAAGGTGAAGGTGACCCTCCCTTGTCCCCCTTATAGGTGCCCATGTAAATATATAGTCTGAATTATATATGGTATAATTCTAAACAAGTTATTTGTTTCTATCTTGGGAAGGGGTTAGGTTACAAAAATGAAGCTTTCTGGCATGGGTTCACAGACTAAAGAATGTCCTCGAAAGATATTTTGAAGTAGCCAACCCACCTCTACTCCTATCCCCAATATAGGGGACTGACCTTTGATGACCTTTAAAAACCTTTGTTTTATAAAAGTGAAACCATGCAGAATAGATCTTCTGCTTAAAAAAAAGTGTTTTCAGCTTTACAGCTTTGCTCAATCCAAATTTGGGAAGTTTCAAAGATCTGGAAATACATTTCCTAAATTTAGGAAAAAAACCCTTGATATGGCATAAAATTCTACTCTAATTACAGGAATTGCATTTTCAAACTAAAACCAGAGAAAAATAAACTCAAAATTAAGATATAATGTTGTTTTGTCAAAATTCCAAGACTTAGAAATCAGAAGGGATTTAATATAGTAGAAAGGCAATACCTTCCCAGAGTATGTTTTTGGCCCTGGATTCATCACTGAGTTTTGTTTTCCTAACCTAACTCTTCAAGATATCAAAAAGTAGAATGTCTAGTATTTTACCTTACACATTTCCTGCTCATTTTTACCCTCACTCTTGTCTTAACAATCTGCCCAAAAATTGAATCAATAGCGACAAAATCAAGAAACAGAAAATATATTGGAAAAATGGAATTTGGGCTAGGCTAGCCTATATTTTTGCACATTGGGGGTGAGAGGAGGGAGTAAAGTTGAATTACAATCAAAATGTGTTATCTATAAATATTTAATTCGCAAGGTTTCACAAGGATTGTTTAAGGTCATCAAATGTCAGTGCCTTCTAAAGGGAGAAGGAGGTGGAGGTAAGTATTTCAAAATATTTTCCTAAGAGATTATTAATTATTATTTTGATGCATTCTTGAAAGATTCAAACACCTGACTCAAATATTTTCCAAGACAGCAAAAAGCCACTAAACTAGAAATTTACCAAAACAGAAATCAAGGTCTATTAGTCTTAAAGCAAAGCTACTGAATAAGAAACATAAAAAGAAAACAATTCTCACTTAAAAGTATGGAGAAAAATTGTAGTTAAGCTATTTTGAAGGCGCCTCCAGTATAATTTACCGCTTCCCCTAATCTGCAAGTATATAGCCCTAATCATATATTTCCCATACATTTTGCCATGCATCACTCTTGTTTGAACCCTTGTTTTCTTTAAATCAAATGAATATTGATGAAGTCAAGAAACAGAAAAACAGATGGGAAATATACAATTTTGGCAATACATTTGCACATTAGAGGGGTTGGATAAAGTATAGTGGAAGCACCTTCAAAATTTTCAACTACTTTTTTGTTTCATATTGTAAAGGAACATTTGTTGACTTAAAATGTTTCCTTCTCAATAGCCCCAACTATAGGCTAATACCAAATCAAGAAGTTTGTTCACCCATCCGTGTATCAGGTATTGAATTGTATACATCTTTTACCTAAGTTTATTGACCTGCCAAAACCATTTGATCTATATCTGATTGTAGAAGACTTTCAGATATAGTGCATATCAAAAATTATTTAAATAGATTTATGAATATAGATAACAATGAAAATGAACTTAATAATATGATTAGAAAAAACATGTTGTATGTTGTAAAGAAATAATTATGCTGTTTCTGTGTTTTTGTTGTCCTGTATAAACATACGTCCTAGGCCTATATATGGGACTATGAGAGTTGAAGGATACATTTTTTTTAGTGAAACAAGTATTACAATTAGAAAGAGTAAAAGGTATTTATTAGTGTTCCCCTTGTCCCTAGTTCTGATATGGAATCTTACATGTATTTACCAAATGTACCATCAATTCTTTCCAGTGGTATTTCCAAATATAGAAATTGCTTCCCAACCTTATAATGGCTGTCAGGTAGTGGTTGCATTCTATGCTGCTCTCATAATTAATGATGATCAATTTTGGCTAGAATGTCTTCCATATTGCCTCAGCCCTGCCCATCACTAATTTCTGTTCTTCATTTGTAAAATAACTAATTATTTTAATTCTAGTCAGGAGTTGAATTATAAATGGGCTGAACACAATAAGCCTTAGCCAAATTACCAATCTAGTCGATCTAGATAATATCCTAGCCTCCTTTGAGTCTTAAAACTCTTAGTTCCTTATGGATCTAAGTGCCTTTCTTTTTTATTATTTTTTATCTGTACGTATTATTTCATCTTGGGATTACGAAGGCTTTTGTATTAACCCTGTTCTCACGTTATTTTTTTAGGCCTGACTTTAATCATAAAGTTATCTTTAAATATTGTGTTGCAACTGTACCAAATAACGTTTACCAAAGATTTTTATGCGATAATAAGACAAAGATATTGTATATCTTCGGCTTGTGGTTGTTACTAGCGTTTTTATTGGAATAAGTCATATTAAATTCTAATAATTAATAAAAAGAGTTCACAGCTCTTTAACCATTATGACGCATAAAACTGCAGCTAAAAACAGATGAATTTTGGCGGATCACATAAATCTTTGTTCTTCCGTGAAAGTGGAGCAGGATGAACAAAGGGTAAGCAAGCAAGGTAAAAGTAGAATTAGATTAGGGGCAAAACTTTTTCTGACTTTACCACGAAAGAACTATTTTAGGACTATTTTATCATGTGTAGCACTGTAGCACGTACTTCAATTTGTAGCACTTTGTAATACATTTTTTTATTTTGTCATTGACGAAATGATGATAATTTTAAAAAAGGTTAAGGAATCAACAAAAAGTTTGGACCGCATTTTTCCGTATTTGTGTTGAGAGATTTGTGCAAAGTTTTGTTTAACCAAGACCATCTTTTTGCCGTGTTTGTTTCGATTGGTGCTAAGTTTGAAATAAACAGACAAAAAAACTGATCTAGAACTAATCCAACTACATTTATCGGATCATGTGCGTGTAGCGGCGCAAGCCGCGACACACGAAAATTTTTTTTTTACTTAAGCACTGAAAATTGTTGTGAAACACATAAATTTGGACAATTTTAAAACTTTATGAACTGACCATGATGGCAGTCTTGGTTTTTAAAGGCTCGGGCGTATTTTCGCTTGTTTTTCAAAGGCTCGGGCTTGTTTTTTGTTTGACTTTCTGGTAACCCTGGCTCTGGTATGGAAGAAGAAAATAAAGAACAAAAAATAAATAATACATTGTGCCAACATGGTTCTTTGCTTAGGCAGCGCGATTACGCTGATATAAAGCAAAACAACAACTCTAAACTAAAACTCTTAACTAAAAACTAAACTATAACTCTAAACTAAAACTCTTAAGTAAAACTAAAGTAAACTATAGCTCTAACTAAAACTCCAAACAAGAACTTTTAACTAAACTACAACTCTAACTAAAACTAAACTAAACTATAACTCTAACTAAAACTTTAAGCTAAAACCCTAAACTAAAACTCTAAACTAAAACTCTTAACTAAAACTAAACTACAGCTTTAACTAAAACTCTTAACTGAAAGTAAACTAAACTATAACTCTAACTAAAACTCTAAGTTAAGACTCTAAGCTAATACTCTAAACTAAGACTCTTAACTAACATTAAACTACAACTCTAAACTAAAACTCTTAACTAAAACTATACTACAAGTCTAAATTAAAACTCTTAACTAAAACTAAACTAAACTGTAACTCTAACTAAAACTCTAAGCTAACACTCTAAATTGAAACTCTAGACTCTAAACTAAAACTAAACTAAACTATAACTCTAAATAAAACTCTAAACTCTAAACTAAAACTCTTATCCAAAACTAAACAACAGCTCTAAACTAAAATTCTTAACTAAAACTAAACTAAACTATAACTCTAACTAAAACCCTATGCAAAGTCTCTAAACTAAAACTGTGAATTAAAACTAAACTAAACTATAACTCTAACTAAAACTCTAAGCTAAGATTCGAAACTAAAACTCCAATATCTAAACTAAAACTCTTAACTGAAACTAAACTAAACTATAAGTCTAACTAAAGCTCTAAACTAAAACTCTAAACTAAAAATATAAACTGTAAACTAAAACTCTTAACTAAAACTAAACTAGAGATCTAAACTAAAACTCCTAACTAAAACTAAACTAAGCAATAACTCTAACTAAAACTCTAAGCTAAGACTCTAAACTAAAGCTCTAAATTCTCAACTAAAACTAAACTAAACTATAACTAAAACTCTAAGCTAAGACTCTAAACTAAAACTCCTATCTAAAACTAAACAACAACTCTAAACTGAAATTCTTAACTAAAACTAAACTAAACTATAACTCTAACTAAATCTCTATGCTAAGACTCTAAACTAAAACTCTGAATCAAAACTATACTAAACTATAACTCTAACTAAAATTCTAAGCTAAGACTCGAAACTAAAACTCCAATATCTAAACTAAAACTATTAACTAAAACTAAACTAAAACTATAACTCTAACTAAAACTCTAAACAAAAACTCTAAACTAAAACTCTTAACTAAAACTAAATTAGAGATCTAAAATAAAGCTCCAAACTAAAACTAAACTAAACCATAACTCTAACTAAAACTCTGAGCCAAGACTCTAAGCTAAAACTCTAAATTCTCAACTAAAACTAAACTAAACTAAACTAAAACTCTAAGCTAAGACTCTAAACTAAAACTCTAAACTCTACACTAAAACTCTTAACTAAAACTAAACTACAACTCTAAACTAAACTATAACTAGACTAAACTATAACTCTAGCTAAAACTCTAAGCTAAGACTCTAAACTAAAACTCTAAACTCTAAACTAAACCTCTTAACTAAAACTAAACAAAACTAAAACTAAACTAAACTATAACTCTAACTAAAACTCTAATCTAAGACTCTAAACTAAAATTCTTGAATAAAACTAAACTAAAACTCTAAACTAAAACTCTTATCTAAAACTAAACTAAACTTTAACTCTAACTAAAACTCTAAGCTATGACTCTAAGCTAATACTCGAAATTCTAAACTAAAACTCTTAACTAAAACTAAACTATAACTCTAAACTAAAACTAAACTATAACTCTAAACTAGCCAAAACTCTAAGCTAAGACTCTAAACTAAAACTCTAAACTCTAAACTAAAACTCTTAACTAAAACTAAACTAAACTAAAACTAAACTAAACTATAACTCTAACTAAAACTCTAAGCTAAGACTCTAAACTAAAACTCTTAACTAAAACTAAACTACAACTCTAAACTAAAACTCTTAACTGAAATTAAACTAATCTCTAACTCTAACTAAAACTCTAAGCTATGACTCTAAGCTAATACTCTAAACTCTAAACTAAAACTAAACTATAACTCTAAACTAAAACTCTTGACTAAAACTAGACTAGATTATAACTCTAACTAAAACTCTAAGCTAAGACTCTAAACTAAAACTATAGACTCTAAACTAAAATCTTAACTAATACTAAACTACAACTCTTAACTAAAACTAAACTAAACTATAAACTCTAACTAAAACTCTAAGATAAGACTCTAAGCTAAAACTCTAAACTAAAACTCTTAACTATAACTAAACTACACTATAACTCTAAACTAAAACTCTTAGCTGAAACTAAACTAAACTATAAGTGTAACTAAAAAATCTAAGCTAAGACTAGGCTAAAACTCTAAGCTAAAGCTCTTAACTAAAACTAAACTATAACTCTAAACTAAAACTCTTAACTGAAACTAAACTAAACTATAAGTGTAACTAAAAACTCTAAGCTAAAACTCTACGCTAAAACTCTAAGCTAAAACTCTTGACTAAAACTAAACTAAACTATAACTCTAAACTAAAACTCTTAACTGAAACTAAACTAAACTACAAGTGTAACTAAAAACTCTAAGCTAAAACTCTTAGCTAAAACTAAACTAAACTATAGATCTAAACGACAACTCTTAACTAAAACTAAACTAAACTATAAACTCTAACTAAAACTCTAAGATAAGACTCCAAGCTAAAACTCTAAACTCTAAACTAAAACTCTTAACTAAAACTAAACTACAACTCTAAGATAAGACTTTAAGCTAAAACTCGAAACTAAAACTCTTAACTAAAACTAAACTACACTATAACTCTAAACTAAAACTCTTAGCTGAAACTAAACTAAACTATAAGTGTAACTAAAAAATCTAAGCTAAGACTAGGCTAAAACTCTAAGCTAAAGCTCTTAACTAAAACTAAACTATAACTCTAAACTAAAACTCTTAACTGAAACTAAACTAAACTATAAGTGTAACTAAAAACTCTAAGCTAAGACTCTACGCTAAAACTCTAAGCTAAAACTCTTAACTAAAACTAAACTAAACTATAACTCTAAACTAAAACTCTTAACTGAAACTAAACTAAACTATAAGTGTAACTAAAAACTCTAAGCTAAGACTCTAGGCTAAAACTTTAATCTAAAACTCTTAGCTAAAACTAAACTAAACTATAAATCTAAACTAAAAACTCTGTAAGGGAGTGTTCTCCTTCAAAACATAATTTATATCTGGAAGTAAACTACGCTGAACAAAATGCCTATCTCAAAATTTTGACTTGATGTGTTTAGGGAAATGGTGGGCGTGCAAGGGGTGTTAGTTGCCTTCCGATCACTTTCGACTATTAAAAAGGGCACAAGCTACTCCAATTTCCAATTGAATGAGCCCTTTTCGATGTTTCTACGACAGCTCCTTCGATAAAAAAAAATACATTGTGCCCACATCGTTCTTTACTTAGGCAGCGCTATCGTGCTGCCTCTGATTCTATAATCCCCGTAGAAATTAAGGCTTTCCGAATTTGTGAATTTTATTTGAATTCTATTTTTTTTAATTTCCGTAGGGGGAAGGAGTTTTGGTGATTGTTTATTGTGTGTAACTCACTCAAGTTTACGCTCTGTAAAACTCGAGAACAAACTGGTTTCTTTGTTGTTGTTTTTTTTTCAGCTTAGCGAGATACAAGACAAAGACAAGACTAGTGACAGAATATATGAAAAGTATGTAACTTGGGCTATATATTTGCACATAAGGGGGGTTGGACAGTATGAAGCCAGAAAACAGTTCTTTCTAGGTATGTGGCTACTGAAAATTACAGAAGAATAGTGAGGTATCTGAAAATTTTGTAAAAAAAAAATCCAATTATAAAGTAAATGCAATGTTTCATTTCAGTGTTTTTTTCAAAGTGTTAAGTGGCTTTTTTTTCAATGACCAAGTATTGCAAGTATTAAGGACCATTATTAGGTTAGTGTAGTGTTTCGTTTAAGTGCCTTATGATGATCGCTCATCAAAGTTATATTATTTGCGCCTTTCATTTATGTTATTTTACTGTGTTCATGGCCGTTTATTTGGATTTAAATTACGATTATCTATCTATTTATTTAATATGCAGAATAATTGTACCAAACACATTTTACATGCAGACCCTCTATACTTTAACATCCCCCCCCTTAATGTGCAAATCTATAGCCCAAATGTATTTCTAAAGTAACCAAGAAACTAACGAAAAAACGGCTTGTTCTCGAGTTTTACACAGCGTAAACTTGAGCGAGTGGCGCATAATACACAAATACCAAAATTCCTTGCTCCAACGGAAAAAAAAACTCAAATAAAATTCTCAAATATGGAAAGCCTTATCTTCCACGGGGGGGGGGGGGGG
>JAQQPU010027024.1:0-11225 GCA_029168905.1 Artemia sp. Kazakhstan ARC1039 | reverse complement strand
CTTCTTCTTCTCATTTTTATTATTCTTGAACGGAGTAGTTGTAGTAGGGGAAATTATTTAGTCATTATACAGCTATAGTCTACAGTTAGTTGTCTAGGTGAACTGTTGAAGGGAACATGCATCAATTTAAAACACCATTCAGATCGTTTCTATGTGGACCATCAATGTCCGGCAAAATGATACTTTTAACAAAAAAAATTCAAAATCGTGACAAAATGTTTTTAGAAAACCCAACTAAAATTTACTATTGCTACAGTGTTTGGCAAGAATCCTATAATAGAATAAAAACTAGACACGAAATTCATACATGGACTTGACATTTTTAACAGTATTGAATCAAACTCTTGTTTGATTATTGACGATCTGGCTGAGTCCATTGAAAAATGGTCTCAGGAGATGATACAATTGTTCACTGTCCAATCTCATCATCAACGGATCTCCGTAACCCTAGTTCTACACAATCTGTTTCAGCAAAGCAAGTGTATGAGAGCGCTTGCTTTGAATTGTACCTACTATATCATCTACAGGGTTGTTCGTGATCCCAGTTCCCTCATAACGTTAAACAGACAGGTGTATCCGGGTGAACCGAAATTCCTGCTCTCGGCCTACAATCAGGCTACCAACAAACCCTATGGATATATTCTATTGGACCTGAATCAGAATACACCCGAGGATCTGCGTGTAGTCACCGATATTTTTGACAATGAAATTACTGTATATCTGCCGGTAAACATTAAAAATTGGTCGTTAATTGCAATCATGACATTGAAGAAACTACAGGAACATCGACATTTATTCACCGTCCTAGGTAATTCAAAACCACGACTTAGGAAGGCCATACTCAAACATGGTGTTGACAGAGAATTCATTAATCTCGTATCTGAACATTGTTTAAATCTAACCGAAGGCAATGTTCAACTGCCAGAAGGTGTTAAGCAACAGACAAAGCAACATCGTTCCCTTGTACGCTCCCTAGCATCAGCGGCAAGCAAAAATAAAGGAAAGGATTTCAAAAGAAAACGACTTCTTCAAGCGGGTGGTAACTTCTTTACACTTTTACTGCCAATCATTGCAGGACTTGTAAACAGTTTTCTCTAGAGAGAGAGAGAGAGAGAATGGACAAACCCTATAAATTGACTCCAATTGAACTCGCCCTTTCGCCAAAGGAACATTTCGAGGAACATTTGCTATTATCGATTCAATGTTCGCAAAAAGTCATGGTATCATTGTTTTGGACTTGTCTGGTACTCAAGATATGAGTATTGTCCGAACGGGTACTGTACGTTTGGAGTGTACCTTTGACAAACCATTGACAGAGAGTGTAACATTAATCTCACTCAATCAATTTGAAACCTAGTGGGAAATTACCCCCGATGGTAGTGTTCCTTTAGACTTGGCATCATGAACACCACTCAAATAATCAATGTATTTAACATGGATCCTTTTATGTCCAAATACACATCCTATTGTATACCCTCAGATTTCCTTCAATATATTCATACTGTTAACAAAACCATTATCATTGTTAATAGTAGTCCATCGACTGTGCAGACGGGTCATTGGCTATGCATCTATCAAACAGCGAAGAATATAGAATTTTTTGATCCTCTTGGTCTACCATATGCATTCTACACACCACACATAAAAAACTACCTTGAAGGAAGTGGGAAGACAATTATTCAAAATTGGATGCGAGTACAGGATCTATCAACCAAAAGCTGTGGTTTTCATACATTACTTTATTTCATTTTTCAATGTCGTGATTATACTTTCAGTGAATTTCTCAACATTTATGTACACAGTCCACGTTTGAATGACTTTCTAGTAGAAAATACCCTCTCAGACCTGTACAGTATTGATTTCAGTGCCCTAAGAATAAAGTGTTTTAAAAATGTATGTGAATTTGTTTATTAATAAAATATATATGCACTATAAAAAAGTCTATTGTCTTCATTTGTTTAGATTTCTTCTTCTTCATAGTCATTTAGATTGTCATCATCATAGCCATCGTCTTCGACAACGATTAGTGGTGGCAGATCATTTGGATTCAACTTGTACTGATCCTGTTGTGCAAAGTCCGGATCACATTTTCCACAATATATTGTAACTTCATTTTTATTAAATCTTCTTGTGAAGTCAATGATACTATTACGATTCATATTGAAAAATTCACCTGTTTCTATCTGATTATTTGAAGTAATGTCGCACACAATATTCTCATATGAAGAATAGCTTTCTGTCACAGCTAAATAAAAATCGCTAGGTTTATAATCATTACTTGCATTGTCCTCACAACGATGACACAGGAACCATACTCTCTTCATGTTTTTACAATTGAAATGTGCTCCAAATTCTTCTTCCTAATACAATTTAAAGCCGCGACGATACCAATCCCTTAGAAATAAACTGAAGTCACGTTTAGGGTTTTTTCCAATCATACCAGGGTAAGTATTTTCCCACTGGTCACACTTATCAAAATGACAATTGGAGCATAGATAACCATTAGGATGAGAGTCACAAGTTTCTTCAAGACAGGTATTACAGTTCTTAATTTGTACAGCATATACTTTATGCAATTTACACGGATTGCATAGTCTACACTTTTCATTATAGTCATCAACTGTAGTACAGTTCTCACATGAAGACCAGCTGCCCAATGTATATAAACATAGTGAACATGTATGAAACATTTTTCCGATGTTGTCCGTCTCACTGCCAGAAAGAAACTGACTCAAAATCAATAAAAAAATAACAGTATCTTCTAGTGGGGAGGAGGAGTAATCGAGCATCGTCACAAAAACTTATTTCCTACCGTTTTAAAGAATGAATTTCTAGGTAGTGGTTAAAAGCAGAATCACAATGTCATTTTGCTTCGTTTCAATTAATACATCAATAAATTGAGTAAATGCATTTGATTCGCAATGCATAAGCTTCATACAATAATCCAAGGATGGAGAATCAGATCCCATTATACAGTTAAACATTTCTAGAGAAAATATTTTCCGTTGAAGAGATAATTTCAAAAAGTCATCATCTAA
The DNA here is from genome assembly GCA_029168905.1 of Artemia sp. Kazakhstan ARC1039. Lineage (NCBI taxonomy): Eukaryota > Metazoa > Arthropoda > Branchiopoda > Anostraca > Artemiidae > Artemia > Artemia sp. Kazakhstan ARC1039. The sequence continues at coordinate 8,187 of JAQQPU010027024.1, read as the reverse complement.
CACTAAACATTTTTCCATTTTGACTAGATTCCGAAAGATCTTCTGTTTCTCAAATCCAATCATTCTTGATACTCCCACTACCAACTATAGACTAAAATAACAATCGCAAGTTTCTACTTTGTGCATAATCTCAATACCTATTGGACAACATTACCACCACCACCCACCATAGAGAGGGAGAGAGAGAGAGAGTGGAGTAAACGATCATCTAGAGTGTCTAATCAAAAAAAAACATTATAAGAAAAAATGTTTTTATTGACAGAAAAGTAATAAAAGAATATATTTTCACTCTCTTTGCGTTAGATGAGTCAATCCATTTTCCTCAATGTGCTTCATAATAGCATTCAATCCATGCTGTAGTCGTGTTAAATACATTATATTCACTTTTGTAGCAAAGCATAATTGTTCATCTGACTTAAATTTACTCAATGATATAACGTATCTGCCAAACATCTCATCCCACTCAAATGTTAGTCAGGAATCCTTTCCAATTTCAACTGCTACATTGGGGGTTCTTGTCTTCACAACATCACTGTCGGCTCCTTCGAGGTGTAACATTGTGAAACTACTCGTTCTCACAATATTTGAACGTTTATTTCTCCAATTTGAAATAATGTAAACTGTTCAAATTCAACTTATTGACTGAGATACTAACTCGGTATTGGACTTTTTATATCCACGCTCACTAGCATGAAAACATCACTAGCATGAAAACATCACGCACTTTGAACAGAAACATCACAAATTTTCACGGTGGTTGAATTCAGGTCATTACACTGTCTGCTTGTATGGCAGGTGTACTGTCCACTACTTATCATTATATCTATATGGAAGGACACTCTGCTCGGAAGCATTGTAGCTATATGGGGGGACACTCTGCTCGGAAGCATTGATACATTACTACTTACCCCATGCAATTCAAACCACAGTGACGTTATTGACTGCCCCTATGACAACCCTTTCATCATTCGTAAGACACTTTCAGACATTTCTTGTTAAAATTATACTTCAATCCGGTGATTAAAGTTTTTGTAAGCCAAGTCTATCATAATAACATCTAAAAGACTCCCCACCGGAACCATGGAATTACACACCTGTACCCCTGCCATCCCTTTGGCACCACCCCTCATCACCCCAATGCCATTTTCATCCCTTTCCCACCGAAACAACAGTGGGAACTCGCCATGTCATTGCTGGAACGTGATACTCCAAGCCATTGACGCTACAGTGCCCCACTTTTACTGCTCTGTGTCACCCTTTGACATCGCCCCATCACCCCCAAGGCATTTTCAGACATTTCTTGTTAAAAATCATACTTCAACCCATTGATTCAAGCTTTCGCAAGCTAAGCCTATCATAATAACATCTAAAACACTCAACACCACCATGGCATTACACACCTAATCCTCCGTCATCCACGTGGCTCCACCCCTCATCACCCCTAGAACATTTTCAAACCTTTCCTTTCGAAAATTAAGCTTCTGGCTCTAAATTAAACACTGTTTTATTATTATTATTATTTGAGCAGCGGGAACTCGGCATTTCATTGCTAGAGCGTGATATTCCAAGCAATTTACACCACAGTGCCACACTATTACTGCTCAGTGGCACCCTCTGACATTACATAACCATCTTCAAGACATTTTGCAGACATTCTTGTAGATACACACGTGAAACCTACACACTTAGATTCGTTGATGTGCTGTATTTGATGCTGTAAGTTTTACAAAGACGCGTCACACCCTTTGGAGGTGTTTTCCCCTTTTTCAAAAATCAAATTTGCTCCAATAAAATACAAAACTTAGATTACAGGAAAACTTCTCGAAGAATTTTCCACTGAAACAGTGAATAACCATGATTTTCTAAGATTTTTTCCTGAGTTTTCACAAATTGTGAAGTTCTTTTGACTACTACGTCATACTCATCAATTTTACCAGCTTTAATTTTCCATTTTTTACGTATGTTCATTGAAAAAGCAACAAATTCTACATTTCTTGTAGATAAATGCATGAAACCTTCGCACTAAGATTCTTTGACGTACTGTATCTGATCCTGTAGCTTTTACCAAGACCTGTTACACTCTTTGGAGGTGTTTTCTCATTTAAAAAATATCAAATTTGCTTCAATAGAATGTAAAACTTAGATTACAGGCAAAACTGTCAAAGATTTTTTCACTGATACAGTGAATAACCATGATTAAATAAGATTTTTCACAAATTTTGAAGTTCTTTTGACTACTACATCACACTCATAAATCTTACTAGCTTGAATTTTCCATTTGTACATATTTTCATCGAAAAATCAACAAATACTACATTTCTTGTAGATAAACAAGTGAAACCTTCACACAAATATTCTCTGATGTAATCTATCTCATGCTCTAACTCTTATAAAGACCCTTTAAACCCTTTAGAGGTGTTTTTCCATTTTTTCTAAAATTAAATTTGCTTCAATAGAATATAAAACTTAGATTACATGCACAATTGTCGAAGATTTTTCACTTATACAGTCAATAACCATGATTTTCTTAGGTTTGTCCATGAGTTTTCACAAATTACGAAGTTCTTTTGACTACCTTACACCCATAAATTTTACCAGCTTGAATCTTCTATTTTTTAACATATTTCCATCGAAAAAGCAGCGAATTCTACATTTATTGTAGATAAACACATGAAATCTTCACACTAAGATTCTGGGATGTACTGTACCTTATGCTGTATTTTTTATCAAGACCTGTTGAGACTTTGGATCTGTTTTCCCATTTTTCAAAAACCAAATTTGCTTCAATAGAATACAAAACTTATATTACAGGCAAAATTGTCGAAGATTTTTCACTAATACAGTGAATAACCGATGATTTTCTAAAATTTTCACTGAATGTTCACGAAATTGTGAAGTTATTTAACTACAGCATCCCACTCATCAATTTTTACAGCTTGAATTTTTCGTTTTTACATATTTTCACCGAAAAAGCCACAAGTTCTACATTTCTTGTGGATAGACGTGTAGATAGATGCGTCAACACTAAGATTTTTTGGTGCACTATATCTGATGGTCTAGCTTTTACCAAGACCTGTTACTCCCTTTGGAAGTGTTTTCCCCTTTTTCAAGAATCTAATTTGCTTCAATAGAATACGAACTTAGATTACAGGAGAATTTACGTCAAGTAAATTAAAATCAATTTACACATCCCACGAAGAGAAAAATTAACCTGTAACACGTTTCACGAACAAAANATCCCACGAAGAGAAAAATTAACCTGTAACACGTTTCACGAACAAAAATCAGCATTCAAGATGTTCCACGAACAAAAATCAGGACGCAACAACTTCCTTGAACAAAATAAGTTTCAGCAGGAGAAAAAAAAATCAATTTTTGAGTTTCGCGAGGAGAAAAATCAACATGTAACAAGTTTCACGAACACAAAATCAGCATGGAACAAGTTCCACAAACAAAAATATACATGCAATAAGTTCCATGATTAAAATCAGTTTCACGAGGAAAACAATCAATGTATAAGTTTCGCGAAGAGAAAAATCAACATGCTGACAAGTTTTACAGAAAAAAAATCAGCACGCTGTATGTTCCACGAAGAAAACAAAATCAGCATGCAAAAAGTTCTATGAGTAAAATCGTTATCGCGAGGCAGAAAAAAACATTTCCGAGTTTCACGAAGAGAAAAATCAACATGCGACAAGTTACATGAGTAAAAATCAGGACTGAACAAGCTTTACAAGAGTATAAAACAGCACGCAACAAGTTCCATGAAAAAAATCTGTTCCACGAGGAGAAAAATCAATGTTTGAGTTTCACAAAGAGAAAAATCAATGTTTGAGTTTCACAAAGAGAAAAATCAACATGCGACTAGTTTCACGAGCAAAAATCAGCACGAAACAAGTTCCACGGACATAAATCAGCACGCGATAAGTTCCATGAAGAAAATCAGTTTCAAGAGGAGAAAAAAACCAACGTACAAGTTTCAAGAAGAGAAAATCGACATGTAATCGTTTCACGGACAATAACCCGAATGCAACAAGTCCACGAATAATCAGCACGCGAGAGGTTCCACAAAGAAAGTCAGTTTCAGGAGGAGAAAAATCAATGTACATGCTTCATGAAGAGAAAAATCAGCACCCAACAAGTTTCATAAACAAAAAAACAGCATGCAACAAGTTCCACGAGATTGTTCTAACTGGGGGTGAGAAGGGGTGTAAGTGGAATTGAATATCATAGGAATAAGATAGTAGTCAAAGAACTTCACAATTTCATTAAGTGTCAGGGGAAAATATTAGAAAATTATGGTTGTTCACTGTATCAGTGAAAAATCATCGACGATTTTGCTTGTAATCTATGTTTGTATTCTATTAAAGCAAATTAGATTTTTGAAAAAGGGGAAAACACCTCTAAAGCGTGTAACGGGTCTCGAATTAGAACACCAAATACAGTGCATCAAAGAATCTTAGTGTGGCGGCTTCATGCGTTTATCTAGAAGAAATGTGGAATTTGTTGCTTTTTCGATGAAAATATGTAAAAATAGAAAAAAATTCAAGCTGGCAAAATCGATGAGTGTGACGTAGTAGTCAAAGAACTACACGATTTCGTGAAGAGTCAGTGAAAAATCTAAGAATATCATTTGTTATTCACTTTATTAGTGAAAAATCTTCGACAATTTTGCCTACAATCTAAGTTTTGTATTCTATTGAAGCAAATATTATTTTTGAAAAAATGGGAAAGCAGCTTCAAAGGGTGTAAAAGGGTCTTGATAAAAGTACAGCATCAGATACAGTACATCAACGAATCTTAGTGTGAAGGTTTCATGCATTTATCTACATGAAATGTAGAATTTGTTGCTTTTTCGATGAAAATATGTAAAAAATTGAAAATTAAAGCTTGTAAAATTGATGAGTATGAGATAGTAGTCAAAAGAACTTGACAATTTGTGAAAACTCAGGAACAAATCTTAGAAAATCATGATTATTCACTGTATCAGTGAAAATTCTTTGACAAGTTTGCCTGTAATCTAAGTGTTGTATTCTATGGAAGCAAATTTAATTTTTGAAAAAATAGGAAAACACCTCCAAAGGGTGTAATAGGTCTTTTTAAAAGTTAAAGTATCAGATGCAGCACACCAAAGAACTTTAGTTTGAATGTTTCAAGCGTTTATCTACAAAAAATATAGAATTTGTTTCTTTTTTCGGTGAAAATATGTCAAAATGGAAAATTCAAGCTGGTAAAATGAATCAGCGTGATGTAGTAATCAAAATAACTTCCCAATTTGTGATAACTCAGGGAAAAAATCTTAGAAAATCATGGTTATTCACTGTATCAGTGAAAAATCTTCGACAATTTTGCCTGTAGTCTAAGTTTTGTATTCTATTGAAACAAACTTGATTTTTGAAAAAATGGGAAAACACCTCCAAAGTTGTACCTGGTCTTGGTAAAAGTTACAGCATCAGATACATGACATCAAAGAATCTTAGTGTGAAGGTTTCATGCATTTATCTGCAAGAAATGTAGAATTAGTTATAGCATCAAATACAGCACATCAAAGAATCTAATTGTAAAGGTTTCACGTGCTTATCTGCAAGAAATGTCTGAAAAATGTCTTGAAGGTGATGATATGATGTCAGAGGGTGCTGCAGGGCAGTAATAGTGTGGCCCTGTAATGTGAATTTCTTGGAGTATCACGCTCTAGCCATAAAATGCCGAGTTCCTGCTGTTTAAATAATAAAAAAAACAGTATTTATTTTAGATTAAGAAGATTATGTTTGGGGGGGAAAGGGTTGAAAATGTTCTAAGGATGATGAGCGGTGGTGCCAAGTTGACGACGAGGGGACAGACGTGTATTGCCATGGTGGTGTGGAATGTTTTGGAGGTTATTATGATAGGTTTGGCTTGTGAAAACTTGAATCAATGGATTGAAGTATAATTTTTAACAATAAATGTCTGAAAATTTCTTTGGGGTGACGGGGCGATATAAGAGGGTGCCACAGAGCAGTAATATTGTGATACTATGGCGTGAATTGCTTGGAGTATCACGTCCTAGCAGTGACATTGCGAGTTTTTGCTATTCAAACAATGAAAAACAGTGTTCAATTAGATTCAGAATCTTATTTTCTGTGGGGAAAGGTTGAAAATATCCAAGGGGTGATGAGAGGTGGCGCCACGCAGATGGCAGGGGGGCAGATTTGTAATGCCATGGTTATGTGGAGTTTTTTGGAGGGTATAATGATAGGCTTCACTTGTAAAAACTTGAATCACCGGATTGAAGTATAATTTTTAACAAGAAAGGTCAGAAAATGTCTTAGGAATGATGAATTGGGTGTCAGATGGGCAGTCAATAATGTCACTGTAGTATGAATTGCATGGAGTAACGTGTTCTAGAGCTTAAAAGTTAAGGTGGAGGTGTTAAAAGAATTTTTCCGTGGAGGGGGGATTGAAAATCTAACATGCACTCAGAGAAGTGATGCGTTTTCATTAAAAGCCCTTAATGTGGTTTAAACTTATCTCTAATGTTATACCCGTCCTCTGGAAATGACTGCTAGGGGATGGGGGCTGTAGTATATTGTCATGATGGTGAGAAATATTAATAGTCTCGGCTCAAAAACGCTGTATTTTCGTTAGGGTTCTCGGAAATACCTCAATATGGCCTAAATTTGCATCTAATATCAACCTTGCCCGTCTGAAAAGGATTGCTAGGATGTATTTTTCTTTAATGCATGGTTTTTTGTGCTTATACTTTATTCTTTATAAACTTTTTTGCGTTTTATTTTTTGTTTGTCGTGTTTTTTAACTTCTTTTCTTTATTTTAATAATACTGTAAATTTGTTTTAATTAATAGAAATTTTATTTACAAAGCTCTGTGTTTTTAAGATTTGTTTTTTATGACGAGTCTTCAATAGCTAAGGGTTTACACTATTTAAGCATCTTGTATTCCCTTTTCGCCTTTATTACAAGAAATGCATTAATAACAATCAACAATATCATCTGGTATCACTCCCTCTAAAAAGTATTATTTAATTAACAGGTTGAATTTCTCGAAATAGAATTTGCGTAATTATCACAGATGTAAGAAACCCATCATTCTAGCATGAACGAAAAATTGGAATTTCTCTCACATTGGGTAGGTTATTTTCAGAATATATTAGCCAGAACAAAATATTGAAAGTAGTCTGCTGGTCCTGGCACTTGGGGTTTTGTTCCATTGGATGTAGATTGACCTTTCGAGTCCTAACGAAGACAAAGAACTAAAGAAAAAAATGTCTTAAAAGAAAGATAAACCAGCCTTGAAAGAACGAAAAAAACTCTTTGAAAAAAAAAACACATTGAACGTCTCAACGAAAAATAAAATCTCGAAAAATATTATGTGACAGTGATGTGTTTACTGCCATTACGTGAGATGTGCGCTGTAATTACGCAACACCCATGTGTGCGCCGTCATTACACAACGTGTGCACCGTCATTACGTAAGATGTGTGTCGTCATTACGTAAGATGTCTGCCGGCATTACGCAACATGTGCGCTGTCATTGCGTAAGGTGTGCACAGTCATGAAGTTATTCCCAAGAAATCCATGTATGTTTAAGTCACATTTAGTCACACTACGATGGCGTCACCCTCTATTACACCTGGTCACAGTGTCATGGGAACCTTGCCAGCTGTATTCCTTCTAATACTGAAACAAGATTACGTCACCTGGTCACGGAATCAAGGCATGAGCTTGTATTGCACAGGAGTAATGGCTTGAGGGACTAGTTGCTCCACTTATACACCCCCTATCTGACTTCCAGAAATCCTATTCTAATTTCCTATGAGGCTTCTGGAGTCTGGAACCCTCTCACTACTAACGCATGACCTGGGTGTTCTGCTAGATTTAGATGAACTGGTATATCAAAGAGACTGGCCAGCAGATCACAGTAATTAGTCTTAAGTAAAAAAAGGCATATGGCTATAATTGTTAGCATTATGTAGTTTGTTAAGTTAAAAAATTTCTACTAGAGTTAGATGGTTGACGTAAGTGTAAATCTCTTTTTAGTTCCTTATTTGTATGCCTTTTATATTGGCAGATGTAATGGCTTACGTAAATTCCAAAGATAGACGATAAACGTTGGTATATGGTCTTTATTTAATAACGTGAGAATACACATAGAGAAAATAAGGTAGCACAAGAACAACTAGCTACGACGAA
>JAQQPU010027023.1:0-11225 GCA_029168905.1 Artemia sp. Kazakhstan ARC1039 | reverse complement strand
TGAATGATTTATGTCGTTCTATCAATAAATGAATTCCCGCCCATAAAAAAGGAGCCTTTCATTTCAACTATTCAAAGGAAGAGGGCAAGATCTACATTAGTTCACCCATTGCCAGTGAAAAGGTTATTCTCAATGATAATCTAAAAGATGTTCTTGGCTTTTAACTTAATATAATCAATGGCAAAAGTGCCGGAAACACTAACGTTATTTTTGCTGACTACCCGCCAGCCTTCTCCTCGGACACTTGTATATTTCTTTATGCTTCATTTGTTGAAACCTCCAGACTTGGCAATAGCAATGTTCCCCTCCTACGAGTTTTTGAACGAAAAACCAATCAAGATAATATTCATCATTAAAATATAAAGCATCTTCACTATATCCCCGAAATCACTTACTATTTAGAACTCCGCCAGTTAACACTAAGAACTGAATTAGGTGATCTTCTAGCAATATCAAAAGGCTTGGCTGTGATTACATGCCATTTTCGACCCATCGTTGTCGGTGTTCAAAACCAAGATGTCTAATAGAAAAGTGTCCTGATATGGACTGCTATATTAATACTCTTGGCCCAAGACAACTGGGCAATGGACTGGACTATTACATAGGTTGTTCAACAATGTCTGGCTGTGGTCTTGGCAGTTGGTCTGCTAAGCTGTTTCGCTCTGCACTACTTCTGGCTAAATAATATTGTGTACCGGCTGCGACAGATTTTGCATCCTCTACACTATACGATTGGGGCTCTGGCAAGGATTTTAAAAAATGTTGTTCGGAGCATCTTGGGTCTAGTGCGCGAATCCTTAGTGAGCAATTGAAATCTTGACAAAATGGAAAATGTTTAAAAAGGTCGAGAAACAGTGCATCGCCCATCAGTCTCTACTCAGGTCAGAAACGAAAGACGTCACTACTGTCAAAGAAAAGAAGGAAAAAGGACAAGCACAATAAGCAGTAGTAGAAGAAGAAGAAGAAGTCCCAGGAAGAGAATTGTTAGATCGAAACTGGATTTCTTTTCATAGACTCAACAATGGCATATCTACCGCATAAGGATTCCCATCCTTCAGCCACTTAATCTTTAAATCTATTCAATGCAGAAAACGTCGATGTGAGTGTAAAACATGGATACTATGAACAATTCTATCCACAACAACCGCTCTCCGATAATATCCACTATCAAATTTTTTCCAATGAAGATTATTTTACGGACATGTCATCGGTATTTATAGATTTACATGTGATAGTCAAGAATATCCGACAATAAAATTCCAATTTGTGCTGATGACATATCCTATGAAAATTGTATATTACATAATTTATTTCGTCAAATCAGTGTCTACATAAATGGAACGTTGGTGAACACAAGCAACAATCTCTCAAATTATACAAGCTGTATGCAGTTCATGTTGATGACACCCAAGTCATACAAGGAATTGAGAGGCACCTCCAATGGATATGAATATATTACAGAAAATGATAGTACAGATGCACTTAAAAATGCTACAACTAGTGAATTACATCTAGTCGTAAAAATATATCATGAGATATTTAATATACCCCAATGGATACCACCAAATATGGAAGTGGATATGAAATTGACGCTTGCTCCATCCAATTTCATTTTACGAAAGGAACTTCCTGCCAATCCTGATGTAGCTCTCTCCCTCACCTCGGCAATACTACATATACGAAAGCAGCAGGTTATGAGTTCTGTTGCTTTGGCAGTGGAGAAACTGAGAGCCAGTGGAAATAATATTAAACTACTTACACCAATTTTTTACGTCATACAATCACCAATCAACGTCATATTGCCACAGTCTCGCGCACCTTCACCGACTCATCCTTTATCAATGGCGAAATTCCACCAAAATTAGTATAGGCATTTGTAAAAAGCGCTAGTGCGATAGGTTCGTGGACTGGTTATCCACGTAAATTTGAGATGTTTGGGCTTTCATCTCTTGTATGCAAAGTAAATTGAATCCCTCTCTACAATCTATATTTTGATAAATCCAACAGGACATTGTATGAGTTGACAATGTAAACCCTGGATCATGATTCACAACTATTTGAAAATGGTATAACCGAAGAAATGTTCGCTAAAACACATGGTATCATCGTACTAGACTTGTCTGTCCCTCAAGATATGAGTATAGTACGAACGGGGAGTGTGCGTTTAGAGTGTAAATTTGCCGACCTATTACCGGAGAGTATCGCCCTAATCTCGTTAAATTAATTTGAAACCTATTGAGAAATCACTCCCGAAGGCAGTGTTCTACTAGACCTTGCACCATGAACACTAGTCAAATAATCAGTGTATTTAATATTGACCCCTACATGTCCAAATACAGATCCTATTGTTTACCATCAGACTTCCTTGGAAAAGTGCAAAGAATACCCTAATATACCCTAATACCCTAAGAATACCCCTTTGATCCTCCCGGCCTACCCTATACATTCTACACTCCACACATCAACAGCTATATTGAAAGCAGTGGGAAAACTATTATTCAAAACCGGAAGATAGTGCAGGATCTAAATACTAAAAGTTGCGGTTTTCATGAGCTGCTATATTTCGTCTTCAGATGTCGGGGTTATACTTACAAGCAGTTTCTCAACATTTACGTAGACAATCCACGTCTGAACGACTTTATGGTGGAAAATATGCTCTCATACCTGTATAATATTGATTTTAGTGCCCTACGAGTAAAGTGTTTTAAAAATGTATGTAAATTTGTTTATTAATAAAAAAAAATTATATACAACAACAATGTATTTATCTTCACTTCAGATTTCTTCTTCTTCTTCTGTCTATAGGCAACTGTCGAGAACCACTAATGCTGGTAGATCATTCGAAATCACTGTATATTGATCTTGATTGGCTTTAAAGTCAGGGTTACATTTTCTATAGTACAATGTAACTTCACTCTTATGATATCTCTCTGTATAGTCAATGATACTATTTGCATTCATATCGTGAAATTCACGTGTTTCAATTGTCTATTTGAAGCAATATCACATATAGTGTTTTCAAGTGGTGAATCGCATTCTGTAACAGCCAAATAGAAATCACTAGGTTTATAGTCATAATAGGCAGTGTCATCACAACGATGACGTAGAAACCAAATTGTTTTGTTACACCAACAGTTGAATCGTAGACCTGATTCTTCCTCCCAAAATAATTTAAAACAACGACGATACCAATCTCGTAGAAATAAACTAAAATCACGTTTGGGGTTCTTTCTAATTACACCAGGATAGTCATTCTCCCACTGATCGCATTTGTCATAGTGACAATTGGAGCATAGTTGCCCTCTAAAAAGAAAGCTAAAAGGAAACTGATCCACGTTCGATAAATTAAGAGGGGGAGAGGAGAGAGAGGAGTAACTTTGTGACGTTACATAACCTGTTTTGAAGAGAGAGTCATCTACATAGAATCTATCGCAATGTTTTCAAAAGTATATCCACGATATTATTTTGCTTTGTTTCAGGTAATATATCAATAAATTAAGTAAAAGCATTTGAGCCACGTCGTAAAATCTTCATACAATAGTCCAACGAGGGAGAATCATTCCCCATTATATTGTCAAGTGTTCTTTGAGAAAATATCTTCCGGTGAAGAGATAACTTGAGAAAATCGTCATCTAGAATCAAAAGTTATTCCATAATCACAAGATTCGACTTAATTCTCTCTATCTAAAATTCATTCATTTTTCAATCCTTACACTCTTGCTGCTGACTCTAGACTAACCACCATTCGTTCTACTTCAAGAATATTCGATAACTTCCTTTAAAAAATTCCAACAATAAGAAATGGGAAAATTTTCGATTTCGAAACATTTATATTGTGTGTGAGCATAATTACAACAACAATATATTACACATATTCAATTACCGATATAATTTATTGTCCTCAATATACTTCACTATTGCATTTAAAGCACTTTGAAGTCTATTTTTATGTTCTATATTGACTTTTGAAGCTAAGCATAATTGGTCCTCTAATTTAAATTTACCCAAAGATATCACGTATCTTGCATATACTTCTTCCCACTCGAGACAAAGTAGAGATCCTCTTTTGATTTCTACCACGATGTTTGGTGCTCTTGTATCATTGCTGCTGCTGCTACCAGCTCTACTATCAACTTCTAATAGTGTAAACATTCCACTCATTATTGAAAATATATATCTTGACAAATGAATAAAAGAGTATAGTCAAACTGTTCTCACTCCTTGAATTCTTTTCTCACTCTAATATCAACTATAGTGGCAATCCTTCATTAAATTGGTCGTGCTTGCTAATACCTCTTGGGACTATTACGCAAATCCAATGCTAATAATTCCCAGAAATCTGGTCTGATGTCACTCCCGGTAGTATTTCTAGCTCTCTGATTGGCTGTGACGTCACTCCCCCCTGGACTGGCACCCCTTCTCCTACTGATAACCTGGATGCGCGTATTTTCAGTTGATTGAGCTCTATAGCCGCCTCACCAGTCCCAGAAGTTCCATATTAATACACTTAGCCATTTTGGACCCACACAGGGTCAAACATTCTCTTCTTTCCCAATAATAAATCCTATATGTACACAACGGGCAAATTGCAAAATTTACAACGCTTGTCTTGAGGTCTGTGGGGGATCATGTCATCTCCGGATGCATGGTTGTTGGACCTTTGATAATTCCAATGAATTACTAGCTCAAAATTTTGATAAGAATTAAGGGAGGATCTAAGAAGGACAAGGGGGCTAATTACCCTCCAATCACTTTTTCACTTCCCTCTCAATATATCCTAGAAGTTTCAATTTAGTACCTTAAGTTGTTCCTAAGATACTGCTGATACACCTTTTCGACAACCCGCATAGACTTAGTGCGTTAGTCCCCCTCAACATTTTCTCATAGTTTCATCTCAATACTTTAAGCATTTTTGAACACCCAAGATCAAACATATCCTCATTTCCTAAAAAAAAATTATATGTAAACGATGCTGGATTTACAGTATTTACAGCCCTTGTATCAGGGTTCGATGGGTGTCCTGTTATCCGTGGAAGCATATTTACTTGATCTTTAGACTATTATGAACCAAATGTGTATTTCAAAATATTAATCGGATATTTTTGGGGAGAGGGCAGCTAAAACAAGCATGGGATGGAGGCTGGCTGCTCTCCGATCACCTTAGGCTCTTTATAGGGGAACTGAGATTTTTAATTTCCAGCTGAATGAGCCCCCTGCTAAGTTTCTAGGACTGTTCATTCCATATGCAAGCAATCGCAATCACAAGTTGTCGAAGGATCAGTCACAAATAGTGGCAGTCACAAACAGTCGCAGTTTTAAGTAGTCAATGTCTTAAGTTGTCACAGTCGCAAGAAGTAATAGTCGCAAGCAGTTACGGTCGTAACCCCAAGCAACCTTAGTCACAGTCGCAAGTAGTCGCAGTCACAAGTAGTCTCACTTGCTAGAACTCACAGTCAAAAGTAGCCATAGTCGCAAGTAGTTAAAGTCACGAGTAGTCGCAGTCGCAGATGCAGGAAGTCGCAAGTAGATGACTAAGTACCATTTCTATGGCATTATGTTCCATCCTATGCTATTCTATGGCATTATGTTCCTTGGTACCTTTCCAGAGCATGACCTTATGGATTCTATGGCATTATGTTCCTTCCTATGCTATTCTAGGAGTTTATGCTCCTTCCTATGCTATTCTAAGGGTTTATGTTCCTTCCTATGCTATTCTAGGAGTTTATGTTCCTTCCTATGCTATTCTAAGGGTTTATGTTCCTCCCCGTGATTTACTCCTCTCTCTCTCTCAATCCCACTCAATTTGTTGTTGTTGGTAGCTCGGTTTCATTGTGTCAGTGAGAGTGTCAACACATGAAAAATGTTACATACATGTCCGCTATGCATGTACACACTGGGCAGCTGGTCATCATGTGAGATTTGTACAATGATTGATGAGTATGATGAAAAGTGCAGATTATGCGACCCGTGTAAATTGCATAGAGGATATGCTGTACAAATTAAAGGTTGTAATTCCTGTCTTGAAGAGGTGTGTGACTCTCATCCTAGAGGGCACCTATGCTCGAATTGCCACTATGATAAATGTAATCAATGGGAGAATACATATCCTGGTATGATTGGAAAGAATCCTAAGCATGATTTTAGTTTATTGCTAAGAGATTGGTATCATCGTGGTTTTAGATTGTTCTGGGAGGAGGAGCCGGGTCAGCGATTCAACTGTTGGACCAACAAAAGAATTTGGTTTCTACGTCATCGTTGTGAAGACAATGACTACTATGATTATAAGCCCACTGATTTTTATTTGGCTGTGACGGAATGTGATTTGCCACTTGAGGACACTGTTTGTGACATTGTTTCAAATAAGCAAATTGAAACATGTGAATTCTATAAACTTAATGAGAATAGTATCATTGACTATACAAAGAGATATGACAAGAGTGAAGTTACACACTATTGTAGAAAATGCGACCCTGACATTGCAGCACATCAGGATCAGTATACCGTGAATTCAGATAATCTACCTACATTAGTTGTTCTCGACAAATACATAGTAGAAGATGAAATCTAAAGAGTAGAAAATTCGTTTTTATCATGTACATACATTTTTCATGTATTAATAAACAATTTCACATACATTTTTAGAACATTTTATTCGTAGGGCACTAAAATCAATATTAAACACGCTTGTAAGTATATTTTCCACTAGAAAGTCGTTCAATCGAGGTAAGTCAACGTAAATGTCGAGAAACTGTTTGTAGGTATAGCCACGACATCTGAATATGAAAAAAGAGTAGAGCATGAAAGCCACATGTCTTAGTCGTTAAATCCTGCACTCTTCGATGATTTTGAATAATAGTTTTCCCACTGCTTTCAATAAAGTTGCTGATGTATGAAGTGTCGAATTTATACGATAGGCCAAGAGGATCAAAAAATTAAATATTATTCGTTGTTTGAAAGATGCATAGCCAATGGCCCGTCTTCAAAGTCGATGGACTGCTATTAATAATGATTAGGGTATTGTTAACGCTTGGAATTTTTTCAATGAAGTCCGATGGTATGCAATAGGACTTGTACTGGGACATGTATGGATCCATACTAAATACGTTGATTATTTGGTTTGTGTTCGTGGTGCTAGGTCAAGTAGAACACTGCCGTCGGGTGTGATTTCCCAATAGGTTTCAAATTGACTCAATGATATTAGCGTGATACTCTCAGTCAAAGCATCGGCAAATGTACACTCTAAACATACATTCCTTGTTCGTACTATGCTCATATCCTGGGTCCCCGACAGGTCCAAAACAATTACACCATGATTTTTTGAAAACATTGAATCGGTTATTCCATTTTCAAATAGTTGGGAGTCATGATCTAGGGATTGCATGGTCAACTCGTACAGAGTTCTATAGGATTTTTTGTCAAATGATAGAGTGTACAGTGGAATACCATTCACTTTGCATACAAGGCTAGATAGACCGAAAAAATTAAAATCATGGGGAGATTCAGTCCAAGATCCAACAGCACTGCCAATCTTCACAAAGGCCAAAGCAAATTTTGATGGGATTTCCCCATTGATAATTGATGAATCGGTATAGCTACGAGAGCCGGTGGTAATGTGACGTTGAATAGTGATCGTATGGGGGACAAGAAGTTTAATGTCGTTGCCATTGGCTTTAGCTTTTCCACTGCCAATGCAACAGAGCTCATAACCTGTTGTTTTCAGACGTGGAGAATTGCCGATGTGATAATAACATTTGTATCGAGTGCTGCAGGAAGTGTTTTTCTCAAAATGAAATTCGATGGGGCTAGTTGCAACTTTATGTCAATCTTGACATTGGGGGGTAACCAGTGGGATATATTGAATATCTCATGATTTAATTTTCCAACCAGAAGATACTCCTGTGTCACTGCAGTAGTCAACTCACCGTCAGTATCAACATCTGATCGATATTCATAGCCCAATGATTGTCCTCTCAACTCCTTGTATGCCTTTGGTGTCATCATCATAAATTGTATGTAGCTTGCATAGTTGGATAAGTTATTGCTAGTGCTCACCAATGTTCCATTAATAAATACATTAATTTGTTTGAACAGATTGTGTAGAATACAGTTTTCGTAGGTGAGACCATCGGCAGCAGTTGGAGTTGTATTATCTGACTTTTTCTTCACCGCAACATTTAAATCAATAAATGTTGATGACAAATCAATGAAATAGTCTTCATTGGAAAATATTTGAAAGTGTATATTTTCCGAGAGGGGTTGTTGGGGGTGAAATTGTTCATAGTACCCGTACTTGACACTGACATCAACATTTTCAGCATTGAACAGATTCAATGAGGAACTGATTGATGGATGTGATTCCTTGTGCGGGAGATAAGTCATCTTAAGAGAAGAAATCCTTCTTTGGTCTAACAATATTTTTCTTTTTCTTCTTCTTCTCATTGGTCTTCGTTGTTTTATTTCTCAAAGTCCTTGTTGATGTCCTTCGCTTCCCGCCTGGGTAGAGACTGATGAGTGAATGAGGCGCACGCATCCTTTTCAAACCCTTCCTATTTTTCTGAGATTTTAATTCCTCACCAACGGCTCTTGCTGAAGATCTAATATTTTCCTTAACACTCTCCTTGAAATTCTTACCCGACCCCCAGTTCTGTAGTGTTGAGGCAGCAAAATTTGATGCAGCAGGTACAATATATTTTCTGGCAAGGGGTAGTGCAGAACGAAATAGCCTAGCAAACCAGCTACCATGACTTTAGCCAGACATTGTAGTACGCCCCTTGTAGTAGTCCAATCCATTGCCTATTTGACGTGGACTCAGAGCACCAACATAGCAATCGATATCGGGACAGACAAATGGAATTCTTCTATTGTTCATTTTAGATGATGGTGGTGTCGCCGACAGTAGGTCGAAAATGACATGTGTTAACTGACATGGTAATTCACTTCTTAGTGTTAACTGACAGAGTTCCAAATACAGGAACACACTCAAATACAAGTTATTCCAAATACAAGTGTTTACAGGAACACACTGAAGATGCTTTATATTATAGTGATGAACAAGTTAATGAGTTTTTTTTCGTTCAAGAACACGTAGGAGGGGGGCATTTGAATTACCAACTCTCGTTGTTTCCACAAAAGATGCATAGAGAAATATGCAAGAGTCCGAGGCGAAACCAGGTGGATAATCAGCAAAAATAACTTGATCCATCCCGTAAACGTGCCAGCGTTTTTCCCATTGATCATATTCTGTCTAAAGCCAAGAACGTCGCTTCGATTATCATTGAGAAAAATTATTTCACTGTCAACAGGTGAGGTAATGTAAATCCTATCGTCTTCCATTGAATAATTAAAATGGAATGTACCATTCCTGCGATATGAGATTTTTCTATTGATTGTACGACGCAAATCGGTCATATTATCGTATTCAATATATTTCAATTTGACATGTGGATATTTGCTAGATTTAAGTGCTTCAACCTATTCATAGTCGACAAAGAGTGACCAATCGAATGGTATAACTTTTATATCATACACACGATCCTTTCTCAGGATGTCATAGGTATTTTTGAGAATACAGTCGACAAGAGCCACTTCATACGCACCGTCAAATTTGATGGTGGGGGAGAGTTTTGTCCAAAAATCACTTGTCGTATTCAAGTCGTTGTAGAGAGTATCGGAAACGTTGGACATAAAAGTTACATAGAAATCATTTGGCATTGTCAATATCTTCAACACCGATCCAAGAATCAAAATCAGAGTTGTATCCTAGCCACCGAACAAGTAACTGTTTCTTACCCCTGCGAGTACGTGTCTTTAATATCTTTTCAATTTGATAGATTTCACTATTATTTTTAAACTTTTGCAGTTCATAGTCATAAAAGCCACCGAGAATCTCTTCATCTTTGGTATCACGCAGGCGATAAGTTATGGGTTTAGTGTCTAGGATTTTTGCCACTTTAAAAAGTTCGGTGGACCACAAGTAATTCCCCTTTTCAAAAACATTAGTTGTTCTATTAATTCGAACAGTATCACCAACATTGAATTTATTTTTCTTCTTGACAATTGATTCATTGGAATACTGTTTAAGAAAGGTGTCAATTGTATCATGATCAGAATGATGAACTTCCATTGGCGTAGAGTTGGACAATGATTGATGAGGTCGTTGATTATAAATCAACATGATTTTATCTAGATCATGAATAAAAGCCGATGTATTTTTCAATGTACAATATCTTGAAATTAAAAGTCGAATAGTTCTTATCAATCGTTCGGCCAATGCAGCCTTTATAGGACTGTAACTATGATAGAGCAGTGTACTATATTTCTCTAGTACTTTTGCAACATGAGGATTAACAAATTCACTACCGCGATCCGTTTGAATTTTTTTAAATGAATCCTGTTCGAGAATACTTTCAATGGCCTGGGCAACTTCAACACCTCTCTTTGATCGCAATGGAATTGCATATGCATAGCGACTTAAAACACTGATTGTAAGTAGAATGTACTTATACGGTGTATTGTGACGTCTTTGAAGCTCATTTAGAGTCAGGAGATCTGCTTGCATTATATGCAATGGGTAAAAGGCTTTAGTTTTTCGATATTGATTGGCACGAAGTCTATGATTTCTATGCAGAGTGTAACTTGATTAATTTTGTAGATAGTCTTGTACACTTTTAGTGCGAACACCAGTGACTTTGGAAAGAGTGGTGGGGGAACTTAAACTCCCCGCCTCACCAATATTTTCATAAACACCTTTCAGAACTTCAACCATTTTGAACGTAAACACGTTGTGTAATGTCCGCTACCCTTTCACACGTCTTCGCTTTTGTCTAGCTATCAGTGGTGTGCTAGTATTTTCCAAAATTAATTTAAAATCTTCTTCTTCTTAATGTTCATATTTTAAAGGTGTCAATGTTGTTGATGATGATGATGCATGTTCATTTAATTTTTTTAGAATTTGTCTATTGCTAATAAGACTTTTGGGGAAGTTTAATGTATTTAGAGAGTTGTATAGATGAGTGTCAAATGATAATAGTCCTCTACGATTTGTAACCATGTCATAGATTAAATCAAGTAGATTATAGCTCTTGCCCTGAATCATAATCCCTTTCCCATTGCTCTCAACTTGAATATGATCTTGACCACTTTCCAAGAGCTAGGTTAGGAGTCGTTTACTTTGTTCACGATATGAGTGGGGCATTAGATTTCCAATTTTCAATACAATTGAATCC
>JAQQPU010027022.1:0-11225 GCA_029168905.1 Artemia sp. Kazakhstan ARC1039 | reverse complement strand
TTTTCTATTTTCATATTTTTTGTGTGTATATGGCTCTTGGGCTTTTTTAAATACACGATCTATCTATCTATCTATCTATTGTTAATTGACGAATTAACCAGAAAACTAAACTCTTTTACAAGCCGATAAAATCAATAAAACTGCTAATTTTGGTGTTTGTGTCTTAGGTTGAAGAATTTCAATATACGAAGCTGGTAATGTAAAGAGATCGAATATGCGTTTTACATCCCGGATACTAGAAAGCTGAGGAAGACCAAGCCTTCTATTAAAGACACCGCTCATGAACTTCTGGTGATTTGAATACTGCCCAACTGAAGCCTTGGTAAAATCCCCGATAAAGTATTGCTTGCAGTATTAATAGCGCTGTATACAACACCTGAGAAAGAGAGGTTCCGTAAAAAAGGTCAAGGTCTCCAGCAGAGTTGCCTCCAGGGGATGGATCCCGTTTCTTCCACAAAAGTCGATCCCTTTTTAATATGAACCCCGTTCTAAGTCGAATCCTACCCTCCATCCATGATGATATCGAATATGGAAGGAGAATTTCCTTGGTGAAAAAAAAACCTTGCCAGAGACAACACACGCTTCTAGACGTAAACGCTTTGAACAATGGATGGTGCAAGGTCAGTTTTTCTTAAGGGAGAGACAAAGTAGAATTATAGCCTGGTAGAAGTTTGAGAATTCATACTATAAGCCTTAATAGTAAAAGATAAAGGACTCGTTTGGTCCAGTTTCGAAAGATCAAAATATTAGTTGCTTTATCCGTTTCTACCTTCTGAAGGTAATTCAGAATCAAGCCAAAGAGGGGGGGGGATACGTAAAAGAAATGAGGCTTCCAACTCATTGCAAATTCATTTACAAAAGAATATTCCAGATCTGCTTTACAAGAAACAAAAGGTTTAATCTGAAAATTTTAACTTGTTGACCACATATGAATGTCTATCCACTGAGATACCACAGAGTTTACATATCAAATATTCCAGAATCCAATTCCCATTCCTTTCATTATCAAATTTTCGTGATCCGTTATCAGCGATATTAAGCCACATCGGGCAAAAATTCTGCAGATATCCACCCTTTTCTCTGAAATACTAGCTGTCAGAACTTATTTGCAAAATAATTACTAAGCTCAGGTTTTGATGTCTTTTTATTTTAGTATGTCACTGTGGTTGCATTTTCTAAACGCAGCCCAACATGCTTGCGTTTGCCATCCTGGGCAAACTTTTTAATCCCAGATAAACAGCTTTTATTTCTAAAGCATTGATGTAAATTCACTTTTCTTCTGAGAAACATTTATCTTTGGCTGTTTTCATGGAATATTCCTCCACAAGTACCTAGCCTAGTTTCCATGCATCACTACACAAATGTGTGTCAACGGATTTAGTCAATTGTTTTAGAAGAATGATTGGCAATATTAAGTCACCGCTGCAGCTCCAAACTTACATTGGATATTTAAGTGAGCTTGGCCCTAAAATCACCCCGTGAGTGTTTTAGTACTCGAACTTTCCACAACATTGCTTTCCGGTAAAACAAGGATCCTAATTTCTGCGATAGTTTGGACAAGGGGGCCCGTTCTGTCAGCGGCAATAACAGTTGGCCCCCTTGCACGTTTTTTGGTCCTCCAAGTGACAGGAAGACATTCGTCACTTTGGCTTAAGGAGTGCATAAAGCTAATGCTACCGTGGGATCTGAACTCACTTAAAATTTCAACGCATAATGTCTTTTTAGACTTAGATCATAAACGGTGAGGCCAAGCATGTGAGCTGTATCTGTTA
The DNA here is from genome assembly GCA_029168905.1 of Artemia sp. Kazakhstan ARC1039. Lineage (NCBI taxonomy): Eukaryota > Metazoa > Arthropoda > Branchiopoda > Anostraca > Artemiidae > Artemia > Artemia sp. Kazakhstan ARC1039. The sequence continues at coordinate 9,453 of JAQQPU010027022.1, read as the reverse complement.
GGTTTTTGAGAACCCTTTCTTTAATGTCACGATTTCCAAGCTGAAGAATCGCATTTACTACCTATAAAATACAAAAGGTTGAGTGGACAATAGTTGGCTGCATATGAAGGGCCTTAGCATTTTTCTGTTTAGACTGTGATGAAAAAGTAACCCAAATTTCTCAATTTTCCTTGGGAACAACAATTTCATTGGTATTCGTAGGCCTAGGATGGCGCTCAAATAAATCCTTTAGCTTTCCTATTTCCAGAGCCTGAGAAAAAACTATGTTTACAATTTTGGCAAGTTTCTATGGGTCTTGGATACCCTCCTTCTTACCAAACCGCTCTTCAGAAACCTTGTTAAATATACCGGCATTTGACGTGTTTCTTTTAATCTTTTGCCTTTGGGTTTTTCTGGAGAAACCTTCCGCTTTCTGTCATTTATTTGTCATGAATTTTCATGGGGCACGCTGGGCTTCGAGAGCTAGATCTTACATTCCAAGAACTAATTTCAGGGCTTCGAGAGCCATATCAAGCACGAGTTTGAAACTTAGGGCTCCGAGAGCCAAGATTCGCTCTTCGATCAGTATCCACTGCTGGAAAGGTTTAGGAACCTTTTTCAAGAACGCCTGGAGTTTCGACCAATTCTCTAATCGTAGTCAATTCTCAACTAATAAACTTTGAAACCATATCTTAGACTTTTTTAAATTTTTTTTTCCGACAAGAAAACACGCATTGATCATGAATCTTACAGTATTTTGACTTGAAATAAGAACTGACTTTTCCGGGCGAATCACAAACCCCAACTCTGACAGTAACTTCACTGTTTTGGAATTTGTATTGACATTCTAAAAGTAACCTTCCCAGAATGAGTAAGTTATCCATGTAAACAACTGATAAATAACCCCTTCGTCAGAGTAGGGATAACTGAGAGGCGGGTTTAAAGAGTTTCATAAGAACCCTCGGAGTATTGATAACCCATTTGGCAAAAATGTGTAAGCACAGCAACAATATATTTCAGAAAAAAACCATATACGAATATATACGATCATAAAATCAGCAGGGCATGAATAATATAAATCGATAAGGTCTACAGAAGCCAGGTAACAATTTTTTGTCATTAATTCAACAGTAGATTGTACACCCCATTTTAAAATGGTCGTGTCTAACGCTTTTTAAAACTTAGCATGACTCATGAAGAACCATTTTCCTTCGGGACCATAAAAACATGAGAAATACAAAGTATTTCCTTTCTTCTAAACTCGGCACATTAACAGCAAGACTTTTTGTGCCATCAAATATACACTTCTTTTCTTATAGCCTGTAGTTCTTCAAAAGTAAAACTTGTGTTCTTTATTTTTAAAACTTTCAATGTTGTTTTCTCACATTCAGTCTTATAACCTGAAACTACAATATTCCGATACTGTCATTTTGAGAAAAACCAACCAATTCTCCCCGTTTTAAAGTTATCAGCCAAATGTTGTAACTGGCTATTAATTGAGGGCAGTGTATGTTAAATAATACATACTAGCTATTGCGATCCCCTTTTCTTGACTTTGGGCTTCTCTTGACGGTCCTGACCCTGAGTAAGCGCTATATATTACCTTCTGCATTTTTTCAAGATCATAATATCCACTATTTTGTCCAATAATCTGGTCACTTTTGTATCATAACTACTCATTATTTAGTTTGGTGTTAATCCAAGCGAAAGCAAACGTCGACTGGTGTTGTTTTGGTCAATCGAGGCGATTTCAAAGGTCTATCTCTCACTTTAACTCGAAGCGTAGCTAATTAATAAGGCGCTCCTTTTGGAGTAGAATATGAGCACAAAACACATAAAAACGTGCAAACACTAAAAGATAACTTGTGGGGGCTTAAGGCTAATCTTCCAACGAGAAACCCTCTTGAAAGGCATAGTCAGCATGAGAGTCAACATTCTCTCTTCCTTTGCTAGCTTTTTGCCAATCGATTTTGCGTTGTTTTAAAATTGAGTGTTTTCAAAATTTACCATGTTTACTATACACAGGTGCATCTAAATCATTAATTCGAGAGGAAGTTTTTTAGAGGTTTCCTCCTAGTGTCAAAAATCGCGTAAGCAGATGCCAGAATACCCTGACATCAGTGACAAGGCACAGGCTGACAATCTTGGGAGAATGTCCATTAAAATTTAGCACAGGAGATACAGAAATAACTGTAACAGTGATAATATGCAAGCAGCTACCATTTCCTTGTATTCTAGTAGTAGATGCCATAAGAAAATATGGGATCGTATGGGAACCCATATCTGATACAATAACCATAAACCAGGCAAATGGAAATAATAGGCAAACTTGCGTAACAACAGATAACGAAAGTGACGATTCGAATTATAACCTAAAAATAAGTGAAAAAATCACAATAGAAGGGGGAAGGACAGCTCAAGTTCTAGCGACATTATATAAAAAAGAAGGAAAAGTTAAAAAAATGGACGCCATGATAGGAGGATACACCATAAAAGAATACCCCATGATTTTCGTGGAAAATCAAGTTATAAAAATTGAAAATGGTATAACATACTTAAAACTATCAAATTTAAGTAATAATAAAGTAAGACTGAATCAGATAGAACTTGGATCAGTGGAAAAGATTTCAAATTCAAAAATAAAATCTCTAACAGGTCCAGAATTAAGCGTAAATTTCACTAGCCACGTACAATTATCCTCATTAAAACCACAACCACAAGAAAAGTATGGAATGTCGAAAACAGATTTTGTGCAACAATTTGATTTAAAACATTTACCGGAAAACGTAAAAACTCGGGTGGAAAATATTCTATGGGATTTCAAATGGACTTTTGCAAGACACAAAGCGGATTACGGATTAACTCACTTAATCACTCCCAAGATATCAACAGAGGGCCCTCCAATAAAAAAATCACCGTATAAAACACCTTATCATTTAAAACCATGGCTAGAAAGCCGAATAAAGGAAATGGAAGATCAGGGAATAATTAAAGAAAGTGTTAGCGATTGGTGTTTTACACTAGTAATAGTCAGGAAAAAAGATAAAACCTGGAGATTATGTATAGATTTACGAGCATTAAATGCCGTCACGGTAAAAGACGTGATGAAGTTACCAAGAATTGATATGATTTGAGATTCGCTAGGAGGTAAAAAATATTACACTAGTTTTGACTTAATAGCAGGATATTAGCAAATCGCTTTAGATGCAGAAACAAAGCATACAGCTACAGTAATCTTAGACGATGGAAGAACGTTCACATTTGAACGTATGCCTTTTGGCTTATCATTTAGTCCAAATTGTTTTAGCCGACTAATGAATTTGGTGTTAAAAGATAACGAACCAGGAAGGAAAAAAGATACCTTGGCTTATTTAGATAATGTAATTTTGTTTAATGAAAACTTGGAAGACCACTTGGTCGGACTTAGAAAAATACTGGAAAAGTTTGAAAAAGCAGGCTTAAAATTAAAACCAGAAAAGTTAAAAATAGTAGTACCAAAATGAGTTTTTCTTGGACACCTGATAAACCAAGGTACTATTTCACCAAATCCAGAAAAAATTACAGTCATAGAAAATTTACAGCCTCCTAAAGATAAAAAAAAGCTGCAGATTAGTTTGTGCTTTGTTGAGCTATTTCAGACGATATATTAAAAATTATGCAACAATAGCGCAACCTTTGACAAACCTTTTGAAAAAATCAGGTAAATTCGAATGTCCAGTGGACGGAAAACAAGCACTAAATGAAATAAAAAGGCGATTATTACAGGCACCAATACTTAAACTACCAGATTTGTCACAAGACTTCTGTTTACAAACAGATGCTTCGGGGTACGGTATTAGAGCCATATTATTAAACATAAATTCTGAAGGAGTGGAATCAATAGTCCAATACGCCAGCAGGTCACTGTCGGAGGCAAAAAGAAAATATTCGACAGTTGAAAGGGAATGTATAGCAGTTGTAGTTTTTACAGAATATTTTTGGCAATTTTTACTTGGAAAATATTCATTTTACGCGTAGACCAAAAATAACTAATTTGGCTACATACGATGCAAAATACTTCAGCCCGGCTGACACGGTGGATACTACGTCTGCAAGCATATTCATATACCCCAATATATATAAAGGGCCGTACAAACATATTACCAGACTATTTGTCACGAAATCCAGATACGGAATGAAATTTGATAACAACCATCCAGAACGAACTGGAAGGCCTAGAAATACTATCTAAAGAAAATATTTCGAATCATCAAGATAAAGATGATTTTTGTTTAGCGATGAAATCCTTTTTATCAAATGGAACGGAACTGCCAGAGGACTTTAAATATTTTTTAAAAGACTTAGATAATTTTGACCTTGACGATAGTAAAAATCTTTTGGTAAGATATTATAGACCATCGCAAGAATATAGAAAAAATAACTTGAAAATTATTCCAGTAATTCAAAAGTCACTGGAAGGAGAAATTTTACAGATGGCACATGCAACGATTGGCTGTCACATGGGAGAAGCAAAAACTGTGGAGAGGCTAAAAGGAAATTTTTGATTTACAAAACTGTACTCAAAAGTAAAAGCTTTCATACAAAGCTGCCAAGAGTGTGCCAAACAAAAGTCGCAACCAAAGACCCCTAGGTCTGAATTAGGTCTCTACCCCACCCCTTCAGGGGTAGGAGAATTAATTTCAATAAACATTTGGGGAACAGGAGGAAGTTTACCAGTTTCCAGGAAAAGAAACAGGTGTGTACTAACCGTAGTTGACCATTTTAACTCATAATTATACGCTTTTCCAATTAAAGACAAAAAGACAAAAACCATTGCGAAAGTTTTGGTCAATCGCCTATTTTTGGAACACGGAATTTTTACTAGAGTGTTACTTAGCGACAATGGGCCATGGCTTAGAGCCAAATTATTAGACGAAATTACAGAATATCTGAGTGTGAAACGATGGTTTACATCGTCTTATATGACAGCCGCTAATGGAAAGGTTGAACGTAAACATAGGGAATTAGCCTACATGCTGGGAATACATGCAAGAGAGGAAAATGAAAATTGGGATGAACATTTACAATTTGTATTCTTTGCAATAAATACGACTTTTTCACGTTCCTTAAAAGAAACGCCATTGTTTCTGCAACATCTAAGAGATCCCAGAATTTGTTTAGATGAAATACAAAATGATAGAATATATTACAACCTAGACCAATATAAGTAAGAAATGGTGATGCGAATGAAAAAAGCTATGAAACAAGTTAAAGACAATCTGGAAGATGCGAAAACAGAACAAAAAGAAAAATATGACCGAACAAGGAAAAAAACAAATTACTGTTTAAGAGACTTGGTTTACGTATACAAAACCAACCCGGAAGGGACAAAAAAGTTTAAACCGAAATGGGAGGGGCCCTACAGGATTGTAAAAATTCTACCAAATAACTTAACATATGTTCTAAAGCATCAGTATAAGGAAAAGGAAGAAATAGTACAACCATAATAGAATGAAAAAGGGTTATTTTTCAAAACCGTTGAAAAGAGAGCCTATTCTTTCAGACGAAGAAAAAGAGGAAACAATTTCACCAGTATATATCAGAAGACCATATGAATTTTATGACCTTTTTAATGACCAAAAAGGTTGGGAGGAGTAAGAGGAGTATTTAGCCCAGTCTTGGCTACAAATTTTCCAAAACAAACAAGAGAAAAAGGGAAATATTCGATGCTCATCGAATACTAGCGATGAAGAACATCAACATAACATAAGGGTTTAAAACGTGATAAACCAAAGGTAAAATCCACAGAAGAAGAAAAATTGGAACGAACCAATTAATTATCTGATTTTTATAAATTAGACTCACCTACAGTCTTAACACAAAAATTGCTTTTGGAACAAACGCCATCTACCAGACGCGAGCTAACAGAATGTGACTCCGATAATTCTTCTACAGAAACCGATAACACCAAACCTGGGCCATCGTTAAGAAAACCCTCCTTAAGAGAGAAATTATGGAGAAAAGTAAAGAAACCAGAAGGACAGCAACAAGTTCCTTCGTCAGCAGCACAAGTAGCTAAATCACTTATGAAAAAGGCCAACCATCAGGAGAAACAAAGATTAAAGGTATTTGACGAGGCAACAAAATCGTGCTCGAATTCAGAGCCTATTAAACCACACTCTAGAGACCACGGAAAAACCTGCAAATATTATAAAGAAGAGAAGCAAAAATTTAGAGTCCAAAATTCAGACCAGGAAACGGAGAAAGGTAGAACAGTCGTAGGCCATAGCAGATTAATATTTGAATAAAACAATTATAACGGAAAAAAATAATGAATAAAAATAAAACGAGTAAAAAGCCTCTAAAGAAATAACTATATTTTCCTTTCTTTAATCGGTATGTAAATAACATCAAAGTTTTCCTTCCAATATATATCGCCAGTAAAAATTATTACCGTCACGTAGAAAAGAAATTCAAAAATTTTTAGCCTAAATGCTCGTAAGTTCCCAGAAAAGAAATAAGCTCCGATCTAAAGTGACATCATAGCTTCCTGCAAAAATTTTGTCTCCGAGACGAAATAAGACTTCGCGAATGGTGTAATGACAAGACTTGACAAAACGTATTAGGCTACGTTTCATAAAAGAAATTAAGTAAGGCCACGTAACTTTTAAATAGGTGTAGTGAAACTAATTAAATTACACATATTTAGAATCATCATTAAAAGGAAATTCTTTTGATATGTATATAAAAAAATATATTTTGGTGGGATAATTAAAAAAAACGAAGGAGGTTAGTCTACTGAAATAGGGTCATTGGAAGCTATGCTGGTCTCTCGTTGTTAAGTAAATGCGAAGCATCTACTAACCTTTTACCCTCTGAGGTGGCACCTCCAGTCAAATTTGGAAAAAAAATGTTTTTGGAATAATTTTAAAATTATATAATGGGAAAAACAGCAAGAGTTTACATTAAGTCGCGACATGTATAAGCTAGCTGTAATCTTGTTATAAATAGTAGAAGATATATTAAATGAAACACTTACCAATAAGGATGGTATATATAAACAAGAAGCCGTAGATAAAATGGGTCACAATTTAAAAAGTATAACACAGTAGAAAACAAAATTTTTCTCAGGTATAAATAATCTCACATATTAAATAAATTCACGACGCACCATTAACAGAAACAACCAGGGCGAGGACATTGCTGGGGAAAGACACCAATGACAGGACCATTGGCATTTAAAAAAAAACTGCTAAACGTCTTTTCATCGGGGGCGATCCACCAAGCTAGCCAAATTGATATTAGAATTATCGGTCGAACTGGAGAAGGTTTGGGCTGAGTGTTCCGGTAAGGTCCCAAGTCCTATGAAAAATTAAATAAATGGTATGTTGTGACATTACCGGGGCACTAAACCCATAAACCTTTAGAACAGGGTAATAGTCAAAATATCATGAATGGGACAAATGGCACTCAATGACTACATAAAACTAAGGCGCAAATTAAAATGAGGATAAATACCAGACGCGAATAAAATAAAAGATTAAAGGAAAACCACAGTGGGTACTGATAACCCCTATCACTAAACAAAATTTAGCATGAACTAGGCATTATTTTTTGTAAATTACCGTAGATAAAGAATATGAGTTTGCGATGAAAACCACACAATTTTGTGGAGATCAGGATATCGTAAAAACGTACATTCTTATGAAGAAATGAAAACTAGCAAAAGCAGGGCAAAACTCAATTAAAAATGTTCTACAAAAATCAGCTGAAAAAGTACAATACTTTTCTAACACAAACACTTTGACAAAACAATTTGAATAATTTAAAAAAATACAGGTTGCAAAAATTAGACACCCTCCCCCCACCTCTTAAAAATAAGGAGATAATGAATTTGACCATAGAAGGGCAACTAGCATAAAAACTTGTAATAGTTATTGAATAAAACAAGATATATATAAATATATGCTTAGAAAAGACCTATCTTACTGAAAAAACGGAATAAAAACTTGAAAAAAACCCCTAGGCTTCATTAAAGTAAATAATCAAAAAAAGAGAAGGGTTCAACTTGAAAATATAGCCAGACGAAATTAAAAGGAAAAGAAACTGAATGAAGTCAGTTAAACTCTGTTATACGCACTTATTGAACTTGCTGAACGAAACTAGTATGAAAATTGTACTAAATAAGTACAAAATAAGTAGCATTAATACTACGGAGCCACCGTTACAGTGGTTAACGTGGGCCGAGATTAATAGAAATATTGGACAAATGCTCCAAGTAGACAGGAAAATTTTTTTTGTTCTTTTATGTGGGAGTAAATACTATTTTTACTAAATTCATAATTAACTAAATTAGAAAGCTTTGCCACAATACTCCCCATTTAAAGAAGAATTGTCCCAATTCTCAATATTTTACTTTTAAAACAACTTAAATTTGTTTACAGCTATTATGCTGCCATCTCTGGGTGATTATGTTCATATACCCCCAATGGGTTTCCTTAGGGTCATGTTTCTGCTCCAATATAGGCCAAGGCCATGTTTTTCTTTTTATTTCTTTTTTTCGAAGGATTTCAATTTGAAATTCATCCTTTTTTCTCTTTTTTTCTGTCTCTAGGACTGAAAAATACTCTTTTTACCCTTCTTCATATGCATCTTCTGTTTTAACTTGACCCCAAGCAGCTTAAGCATTATATTATTGGTTCTGCTGAAATTAGATTTCAAGTTATATTAGAAAAATTTATGAATAATTTGAGTTTAAATTTAATTCCCATTAATAATTTAATTTATCTGTGTGATGTATTTGATATACCGTTTATTTTTCGTTTTAGAAATGCCTTGGATACATTACACATAACATTTTTGGTTTTTAAATTTTCACATATTTTTCAATTACAAAGCATTTTCACATATTAGAATAATATAAGCCATTTGGCCTATGTAGCACATTCTCTAGGCCTAAATTAAGTTCTGATTTAATCTCACTTTCTGATGAACTTGTAGTAAAGTCTGTAATACTGCTATAGTTTCCAAAATATCAGCTGATCAGGTATGGTTTGGTTTCTGATGGTATGAGATGTTAGTATCAGGATACATTTGAAGTGGTTTCAAAATTTGTTACTTTCCATAAGTGAGTCAAAAAAAGATTGAAAAAAAATGGATCCGAAAGGATGCTACGAAAAATTTAATTTCCAAAAAAAGCTATGGCTGTATCTAAAATAAATATTCACATTAGAACACATATAAAGCATAAAGTTTTACATATATAGTAGAAATGAAACACTCAATTTCGTAAAGTTTAATTACTTTTATTTACTTTTCGCTCTTTTAACTACTCCAAAAATAATATCCCGCTTAAATCGAAACATTATGTTTCTTGCTGGATTATTCTTTCAAACTTAATACTTAACGGATTATTTCACAATAAAAATTATTTATACGGTGACTCGAAGTCAAACATTTACATATAACATTAAATCGCTAGTTAAAACTTAAAGT
>JAQQPU010027021.1:0-11225 GCA_029168905.1 Artemia sp. Kazakhstan ARC1039 | reverse complement strand
CAGCTCTACATACCTTGGTAGTATTATTAGTAAAGACGGTGGAAGCAATGAAGATGTTAAAAGTAGAATAGGCAAGGCTCAGGGTGTTTTCTCATAGTTGAAAAAAGTTTGAATGAATAGGAAGATAATTCTGCGAACCAAGATTAGAATATTGGAAGCTACAATGATGGCAGGGGTCAAATATGGTATTGAAGCATGGGCGCTCCGGAAAACTGAAGAAGATTTTCTAGATGTTTTCCAGAAAAGTTATCTACGGATTGTTTTGCTTACCCGGCTGTACGAAAAGTGTGGTTCAGTCATGCTTTCTATGGCTGTAATGAGAGAAAGGTTGTGACGGCTAGGGCACGTTCTTCGGATGAAGGATGATAGATTGCCTATGATTGTCCTTTTCGGCCAACCGTCTAGGGCTAAATGGAAAGAAGGTCTTCCTTAGTTGGAATGTCAGAAAGGAAGATGTAAGGGAAATATGAACTTCCTGGGAGTGTGCAAAGAGGGGGACTCTAGTTTGGGATGGAGGAGGAGTGTTCATAGCTGTGTTTACCTCAGGTGGCTTTGTGCTGCGGTGAGTTGTTAGTAATAGTAGTAGTAGTAGTAGTACTGAGGTTGAAAATGTGGCCTACAAAGATTATAGAGAGGTTGCTGTGAAAGATAAATAAGGTCATAAAGAGTTAGTTAAAAGAGTTGAACAATATCAATTAGAAAGTCTTCAGAGTTTTTGTATACTAACGAAAAGTAAAGATGTTAAAGCAATTGTCCTTAGTCGTCTGGAGCTCATCTTGGATATGTCTGATCAATTTAAATGCGCTAATGATTGGGAGTTAAGAGGGTCGACAATTTCAGTTGGAAATTATTGATAAGTTTCGTTCAATAATAGAAAAGCCTTCAGACCACGAAGTATATTTACCTTTGCCTTATGCCTACGGTTTGAAGAGGAAGTAGAGGCAGAAACCCTCAGACTCCATCGTAAATATCTAATGTGCCAGTCCCTTCTGAAAAGGGACTGTTTTTTCCCTTAGCTGATTCAAGGGATTGAGTTCGTTTTTCCCTTAGCTGATTCAGAAGATTGAGTTACACAAGTCCTTCAATTGTAAAAATGAAACGAATTCCATGACATTGGGGGTAGGTGGGGTAATATGTAATCACGAGACGGGGAAACGGGAGACGCTAGACCTTCCAATCTGAGAAATAAGAAACATAGCATTCCATTTCGGGATGAAAACGATTATGCAATTCATAGTTTTCCTTATCTCGATTATGGAATTCATAGTTTTCCTTCTCATCTTGATTATGCAATTCATAGGCTTCCTTCTCATCTTATATCGGAAAGTCACAGGCTTGAAGCAATAATAAGGTAAACAGATGAGGTAATGAGGTAAACAGAGGTACCATGTTTGCCAGTCCGGGTTCAACATGAGCTTTGCGTGCATCCTTTCCCTCGAAAGGTTCAGTTGATTCAGTTGAGTTCAACTATGAGAAACCTAGTGTGGAAATTCAGTTTCTACGGTTAAAGTAAATAAATCGGAACAGAGAACAGGGTTGCGTAAAGAGTGTACAATTTGAGATTTTGGTCGGAAATAGCAACCACTACTGCTCATTTTTTCGATCGACAAAGATTTTTTTTACTTACAAAGCAAGAAAATTCAGAAACGACAAAAAAGCAGTAAAAAGAAAATAATAAGTTGAGAATTCAGTCCCAAAAGACCGACACTACATTTAAGTTCCCAACCCAAGAAGACTTGTTTATTCCTTCTATGAAAGTAAGGAAAGGCAAGAAAGAGAAAAGTAAAATTGTAAAATTGAGGCATTATTGGAAAATTCAGTCCGGGCTCGCTGACAGTACGGTTTTCGGGATCCATTTTTGTAAGCCCGCTGTTGCCAGCTTAAGGGGAAGGAGGAAATTTCCACTCTCTTACCAGACAACGAGGATAACTGAGTTGGAAGGGGAAGCACAACACTTGGTATTGGAGTAGTTAGGTGCTATTGAAAATGTGGCTGGATTGGAAGAGCTTAGGAGGAGATTTGACCGGTAGGGAGTTTCGGACAGCTACAACCTATTCTGGTTTAACGGAATTTCGTTTCCCGGTATAATTTTTTTTCGCTCGGTTGTACCCGCGTACTTACACACCGCACCAACCACCTTTCCGTCGCGCTTGTTGCGAAATGCATTGAATTCTACCGACGTACAGTTGTAGAATTTCGGGTCTTACTCCGATTTCAAGATGTTCTAGACGGTTGTAGTCTTCTTGTCCTAGCCTGTAATATCAGCCTATAGGTACTCTCGTGTGTCATACTTGTTGTGGGTTACCTTCTATCGGTATCCTAACTCTTACCATAGAGCAGTATTTATTTATAGTTTTGCATCACGGTGATTTGTTAGAATTATTTAGATCTGTTAGAATGTCTGATTGAAAGTAAAATCTCTCTTTTATGCTCTTAATCTTCTTTTATTAAATGTTTGTGCTTTTTGTATAGTGTTTTCTTATTTTAGTCTTACACATGTGTTTACTCTTTTTTAATCTACTGCTCTACAACTGTTACCAAATTATGGGTAGTGCTGATCTCAGGAAGTTTTTCCTTTATAATATTATTGTAAAACACATATTTAAGCTTTTTAAAATACATAAAATCTAACAAAGCCATGTAAAAGCTAAACAAAATAACACTACGAAACATTAGATAACTAGACGGGAGAATTCAAATTTATAGTCAGGTAGATATTATTAGGCTAGGCAAAGCCAGTAAAATCTTTATGTTCCTCTTGTCTTATAGTTTTTATCTCTTAGAAATTTTATCTTTCGACTAGAGCAATAGAAGGACACATTGCAATTCATTATATATTTATTAGCGGTTCTTCATGGGTCGGTATTAAATTCCAGTTCTTACTAAACAATAGAACGAAACACGTATTTTTTGACTGGGTCCGAGATCTCCCTGTTATATCGGAATTAGGCCCTTTAACTTAGATTATTGAAGGCATTGGTCGGAGAAATTTAAGCGGGAAAATATACATAAGAGATCTGTTACCATTATAGATAATTTGAACATTTGCAGAGCACACCTTGGAGGGGCTGAATTATTCAGGGAGTGAACGGATAAAAACTGTTCAATCGAAGCTAAGACAAATCCAATCTATTTGATTAGTCCAATCAATTTACTTCTATCTTATTTGCTTATAAAAATATCAGGAATATTCCGTTTTCTTCAAAAATGTGTTTTTTCGAGAATAAAGGGTTTATTAATCAACAAAAAACACAAAAACCTGAATTAAAGCTTGTTGTTCTCATTTTTTTCACTAACAGGTGTGTTTTAGAATTGAGCACCTTATACCTTACCACTCCGTTTTCTGATGAACTTATATGCTTGGTTCTTAATCTGGTTTTGAAACCTAATTTCATCGTTTAAATACTAATTAGTATCTCAGAAAGTGTAGCAAATAGAAAATTTAATTACTTTTGCACCTTTGTGTTTTTCATGTTGAAAAGAATTAACCGAGAAATAACCACGTTGTCGGGTATTCCTGGTAGGTTATATATCATTAAACTGTTTGATAGTTAAATTACTAACCCCTTACATCTGTGGTGACAAAAAGTAGACGATCTGAACTAATTCATTCTTAGCGGGTATCAACAAATAGTAACAGTACAATATCCCCTCCTTTTAGACTGAAGGAATTACGCAATATCAATCGATATATAACTTTGGGGCTCTGAACATATCATTCTGTTCAGATAAATTTGGTAATATTCTGATAAATAGCAAAAGGTTGCAAAAGGCATTATATTATAAAACTTAGTTTGAAACTTAAAAAAGCAGTTTCTAGGGAACCTTTAAGAGCTATGTAATAAAAAATAGATCACTAGGCTGTATACTTCGAAGTATAAATTTTATTTGTCTTTTAAAATATTTTAACTTACTAGTAGGGAATATTATAACCTACTCATGTTCATTTTCTCTTTCATCATTTTCTGTTAGTCTTTTGCCCTCAGGTATAAAATCCCACACATCTGAAAAATATTTAGAAGCACTTATATTGAAAGTATATGAAATAGGCAACAACCCTATATTTTACTATGTAAAGTACAAGAAATATTTTTTCATTTATTCTTATACGTACTTTTCATTTTTCTGCAATCTAAATTTAGTGGGTTTTAGACTTAAAGGTATTTACAATGTTCGAATTTTATTTTATTTTATTCGAATTCTACATTACCATTTTTTGTTTTGTGAACTTAGCAGCTCAACCAGTGACATTCAAGCGATCTATAGAAAAACTGGATTAACTTCTGTTGTTACTGAAAATAGGTGTATAAAGGTTATTTAAAATATGCCCAAAGCTTCTGAAAAGAAAAAGAATTAGTTGATGAAAATGAAGCTAAGATCTTTCCTTTTTTCATTGTTTTCTTTGGTAGTTTATCTATTGAATAAACTCCATTCAGCAATCATTTAGACTAAAGTAGACACTAACGAGACAAGTTCTATTTTTTAGTGTATCGAAAGTTTGCACAAATTGGAGCATCTCGATCTCAGCAAAAATCGTATAGAGTCCATATCTGACCGAATAGGGTGCTGCCTCATGCTAGATTTTCTTGAGCTATCGAAAAATGAGTTAAAGGTTCGTCTTTGAGGTTATAACTCTCGTTCTTATGCTTTAGCATTATGTCAAAATTTTATTTTCTGCTTTTGGGTTAAAATTCCCTAACTGTTCTACAACGTCCCTGTTTATTTTGAATTCTCTTAACGGTGCTCTTCAAATTATAAAGGATGTTTCACCCCTTTGAGAAAATAGATCTTTTCTCTTCCTTTTAAGATATTTTGTCACTGTATTTATTATCAAATTTAGGGCTTTATAAATTTTTCGCAACTCGTACAATTTCTTCTATTTTAAATTTTTCTTGAAAATAGCTTTGACTAGGTGTACTTTTATTTAGCGTGCTTTCCTTTAATTTGCAGCTAGTTTTTTTTTATTATATCCCATTCTTTCTTCTGTTTTCTCTTTCAGATTTTTTTCCTTTTTTACCTTCTTTTTTTTTCTTTACCACCGTCGTTTCCTTCTTTCTTTCTCGATTTTTAAAGCATCAAACCAATTTATTTTGTTCTTCAGTCTAATGTTTTAAAAATATTTTCATTCTCTTAGATTTTTTGCTCGTATCATTTTATCGTAGCTAAAATCTTAGCACAAGTGTTATTGTAGCACATCTTAAATTTTTACGTAAAGGCTTGAGTGAAGTGTGTCTTTATTTAGTGTTCTTTCCTTTACTTTTGCTTGATTTATTGTTTATTAGTTCCACCATGTCTTATCTTCTTTTTTTTCATTTTGCGATATAAACTGTGATACAAGAAATTTATCCTTTTTGTTCCTCCGCTACCGCCATTTTTCTTCTTTTCTCACTTTTCTTAAATATGCTAGTTTTTTTATTGCTTTATTTTTCGTACTATCATTTATTTAAAGCACCTTGGACATGAAACTGAAAAAAATTTTTTACTCCTTGATCCCATATTTGGTCCGTTCTTACCTGAAATTGCGAGCTCCTAAGATCTCTTTTTGGCTGTTTCAAAGTTATCAAGTCTTTAAGGCAGTACCACGTTCGCCATTGTTTCTGCAATGAACCACGAAAATAAGTAAGCAAAACTAGTTAGAATGCTTTTAACTAGTTTAGAAAGCAAAACTGGTTTAGAAAGCTAAATTGGTTTAGAAAGCAAAACTGGTTTTAAAAGTAAAACTAGTTTACAAAGCAAGACTGGGTTAGAAAGTAAAACTGGTTTAGAAAGCAAAACTAGTTTAGAAAGCAAAACTGGCTTAGAAAGCAAAAGTGTTTTTTTAGAATGCTTTTCGACAGTAAAAATTAACACAACAACAATATTTTGATTCCTAATGACAGCTATAACTTCAAAGTAAAGCAAGTTCTTGGCGCCATGTGTTTTTAGCTTTTTGTGCTAATTTTCAAACCAGAATTAAACTTTTTTCTTTTTTCTTTTTTTAAATTAAAGGCAGTTCAACTTTTTTTTTTAACTGCATAAGTGTATGGGGGGTGTTATCCTTTAAAAATTGGATTCCCGACTTCTCCTGATTTTTCCCTAAGGTATGTATGGCCGTGTAAGTTTCCACTTAACTAGTTTCAACAATCAGGTTCCATTTTCCTATATTTGGTACTTTAAATAATTCTAGGCAAAATAAAATTGAGTCATAAGGTGCCACTCTCCTTCAGTTCTTATAAACCGTGGCGAAAGTTCGTCAAAAAACCTGGGGGGGGGGGAAATTTTGGAGCCACTCTTCTCAGATCAAGTGGAAATGACAGTGAAAACTGAAAAATGAGCCATATATTACCAAAGGCAAAGATACACTAAAGAAACACCTGTTTCTCTGGATACTTGAATCATACAGGCTTATCTTAGTTATAATACGTTTTTTTGCAGAAACTAAATTTCAGCTGGGGGAGGGTCGAACTTGGGTCTGGAGGAGGCAGTTACCCCCCCCCCCAGCGCCCAATAGCAAAATACGCCCCTGCTTATAAAGCTACCAATATCCACTAAGGGTAGGACTTAATATACCTGTGACGATATATGCAGATTGATCTAATTTCAACCATCAGATTTCATTTTCCTGTCTTTGGTACTCTAATATTTTCCATTGCTGAATTAATCTTCTATTGGGAATGAAATAACAATATCCTTTCATAACTCTATGGATTTGTTTATGGAGAAATTTGTTCATAACGCCTTTTTGATCTTCTATAGCCCTGCTTATAGGAAATGATCTCGAATAATTAGGTACAAGAATAAACTTTGTAGAATAGATAGCCAAATACGACAGTTTCATTGTTGTAATCCCTTACTAACCGCTTCTGAGTACTTGGGTCGGGTGCTCCACTCAAACCCCGTCGAAGCTCCTAAGCGTGATAAACAGTTTATTGCAACAGTACTTTTGTACAGGAATGAAAGCCCTGTTTTTATTACTAAGAAAAGAGAATAGGAAACTTAATAGAGGTGTTTTAATTATGTTTGGTGTTTTAATGTGGGGAAATAGTAATTAAAAACTTAGAATGCATGGTGACTTCATTAGAAAAGCAGAAAATTTCAAAGAAAAGGACATTTAGCAACATCAATCTGCTATGCTATATGATAAAAGTATCAAGGGCATCGAAACAGCTTTTGTTCCCTGGCTCTATCTTAGGTCCTATTTATTCCTGAAAACCGGGATTTTCTATGATTTTCATTTTAGCTTTAAAAAATTATTGACATCTTTTTCATCGAATAAATTCTCTCCTTTATTGCCTTCACGCTGAATTGTGAAGACCAACAAGCCGAAACTTTTCTGTTTTACACAAAAAGTGGAACCAAATGGCTCTGCAGCTCAGATATAGACATGTATTTCAACCGTTAGCCGGGTGATACACCCGTTTGGTATTAAACGAATAATGGTCTCTTATAAGGCACTGAGAATATGCCAAAATAAAGTAAGAAAAGTTGTGTTTTTCAAATAAGAAGAAAAAAGATATTATTCATATTTCGATTTTCAGCTAAAGGGATAAATACAACAAAATAAGATAGCCTAATGGTTCTTTCTAAAAATATTCTCCGTAGGTAAGTTAGTTGGTCTAACTGATAATTTGAAGGGTTTAATTTTGAAGAATTTTAATAATAAACATATTAATACGTAGCTCAGATCTTTCGTGTTCAGTGATATATACATTTACTTTCAAATCCTATTTGAAAACAAGATGTTAAATCCTTGCATAGTTTTAATCATTCAACTACTTTTTACACAGTTACTGTCAATTAGTGGCAATGTCTGTCTTTTGCTACTGCATAATACGTTAGGAATACATAATGAAACTTGTTTTCGCTCCTTTTATGCTGATTTCTCACACGTGTTCCTTATTTTGGAACTTAGTGCCCTCTAAGTGTAAAAACTGCAACAGAGGTATATGGTTGTGTGACATTCAACTTAACCAATTTAAAGAATAACATTTCATTTTTAATGTCTTTTGTACTTTAAAGCTAAATTTCTCTGTAAGTGATAAGCATCAGCATTTTTATCTAAACTATTTTGTGAAATCTAAATCCGGCCTGCGTAAGGTAGGCCCTGTTTAGTTGCGGAAAATCCAGATATGTTTTGCAGGCTAGTTGAATGTAAGATGGTAAACCTAATGGGCACGAAATCCTGCCTTCCTTACGTCTTGTACAAAATTAAAATAGAGGTCTACTAAATAGAAAAAAAATAGACGTGAGCACAGAAACAACAATGAAGTGATACAAATAGAAAAGAAAAATTGCCAATTAGTCAAACAAAACTTTAACAAAATCGAAAGCTTCGCTTATGCAGAATAGTGACAATAAATCAAAAATCCCTTCAATTAATTTCGAGTCAAACTTAGAACGAACTAAAATCACTAAACACAGGAGTTAAGCTACTGCAATTAGCTTCTACAAGGAGCCAACTAGCATAAACGATTGGACGACTAGTTGTGCCTAATTTTTAGGATGATTTATGTTATAATGAGAAAAAACATGTCAAAATTTAGTAAGTGACCTTGTTTTTTCAGAGACAGTTCCCTCCTCCGTCTAATCCGTTGGAAGTTGGAGCCAATTTTCCCAAATCAAGTGAAAACTGAAAAATGAGTCATATATTACCATAAAGACAAAGATGTAGCCTACTAAAGAAAACTGACCTGTTTCTCGGGATACTTAATTATGCATCTTAATTTTGACAAGATTTTTTTTGCTGAAACTAAATTGAAGCTGGGGGGGGGGTAAACTGAGGTCGGGGGGGGGGACTCTAAGTCTTAGTAAAATAAAAAAAAATCAACGAACTTAGTTTCACAGAACCACTAGGCACAAGTTTTGCACTTATATTCCGACATGTTCGTAATAAGAAGGGTTGATTTAGTCCCAAATTTTAAATAGAACGTTTTAAATATACTTGTTTCCAGTAATGCGCAAATGAAGCAATAATCTTTTGAAGTTTTGGAGTGTTTTTAGTTTATGGTGCAACCCAGCTATTGATTCAAAAGCAAATTTTAGATAACGGTCATTCTTGAAAGGACTTCTAGCATACTCGTCACCATATTTGGTTCTGACTATAGTTTGAAGTTAATCTTAAGTAATTAAGTAAAATTAAGTTAATCTTATAGTTTTAAGTTAATCTTACATATATCGTTAAAACTAGTGCAAATAAATTAACTGATGATATTTTCCTATGCCTGCATGATTATGGAAAACTAGTGCTTTACTGAAAACACAACAGCCAAGTATAAAAAACAAAAATATTTTTTGTTTAAAAACACTTTTTAAACGCGGCTGCAGTTCTCAAATACATTCTTAATCCTCGTTTTTTCACCCTTTTTGATTTTATTTTTCATTTTGTTACTTTCTCTCCTCTCTGAGTTTCATTTGGCTGCAGTTCTAAGGAAAATCAACAATGCGTTCTCTATGCTCTTGGAAAACAGTCCGTATTCATTTTCTACATAACGAACAATAAAGGTTCAAATTGGGACAAATCCATTTATTTAGACAAGGAAAAAACAGGTACTAAAGTCGAGATATTTCGATCACATATACAGCGACCGTCATCAGTGCGAATGCTAAAACAATAATGTTGAAACTAGCATTTTTTTCTACATTATATAATTCGACATAACACTTAATTTAAGGTGTTACGTCAAAAATTTTCTACATAATATAAAACACTATCTCTTAACAATTTAAGTGTTCCCAATGTGCAGCAGGACCCATGATAAATCTTGCTGTATCGGGAGAACTACCTACGAATTATAAGGCGTATAGTTTTGTTAGTAAAACTTTCTATAAATATGTGTGGGGCGCAAATATGCCTTCCTAAGTTTAAAATAGGGGTAAATAAAGGAAAAAGGAAAATATACATGAGCACAGAAGCCTGTTTAAAGCCTCCATGAGCATTTCCTTATCAAACTAGCCTTTTAATCCGGCAAAGATGCTTTAGGTCCAATGGTGTTAATTCAGGAAAATTTACGAGGGAGTTGGGAGACGCGCAAAATGTCTTTTGAAATCTAGGGAGGGGGCGGGGACAAATTTGTCATTTCTTCAATGAAATTACCCCCCATCAATTGACGCCACTGCTTAAGTCATTTGAAGTTTTTATTGATGACATCGACAACAAGGGTTTGCGTGTTCTTCATAAAGAAGTGCTATTCTTGAAGTGATTATTTATCATAGTTAAAGAAAGGTTATTAGTACTGTCTCACTGAAACGACGCCATTCTGAATAGGGGTAAACTATTGAACAGGTTCATTAGACTAATCTGTTTTCAGCCAATTGCTATCAGCAGCGCCTCCACAAATCCTGATCATAATTCATGACTATATCTGTCACTTCTTTCGGGACTATCCATTTAATTTTGCCGAACTGTAGGACTTCTTGCCGTTTTTTCTTGGGGGGGGGGGCTGGAAGTACTAAGAACAAGACATTCTTATAGTTCCAGAAGTTTTTTTTTAGGAAAAAACATCTGTATTGAACATACCTAATGGATTTCTGAGGTTTATAAAAGGGTTTTCTGGACGAAGCTTTGGCCGTGGAGGGCATGTCAATATTCCTTTGGGGTCGTAAGGAGATTAAGGCTTACAAAATAGTGTTAGTTTCAAAAATTGTTATATATTTCCGATTGTTATAAATTCTCAAATCTGCATATTTTTGTCTCTTTATTTTCAGGACTTGCCTGACTCAATATGTTCCTTATTCTCCTTGACAAGGCTCAAACTGGATCAGAATCAATTGATGTACTTACCTGAAAACATTGGACGACTCCGGGAGCTTAAGGAACTTTCCCTAGAATCCAACTGCTTATCTAGTCTACCTCAGTCTATTGGCTATTTGAGGAAACTACACTGTTTAAATGTTGACAGTAATGGACTTTTGACTCTTCCTAAAGGTAAAAATGACTCGTTTCTTTTTTCCTTAGTTCTTAATTGAGAAATATTACTACTTTTTAGGCTAATTTTAATGTCTAGGATAACGCCTCGCATGTGTACTGAAATTGCTGCCCTTTTTGGTATTTTTATGTACCTAATATAAAATATGTGATGTCAGTACCTTATTAGGGGCAACAATACACGCAAATGTAGGGAGAGGAGCTCTTTCCTTTTAAAAAATGAAGATATTTTTTCAAATGTAGTGTTATGTTGTTTGGCTTTTTTTCGATTTTTTTTAATGAAAATACAAAACATAATATTATTAAAATCTAGGCGCGGAAT
>JAQQPU010027020.1:0-11225 GCA_029168905.1 Artemia sp. Kazakhstan ARC1039 | reverse complement strand
GTTTGTACAAAGTGTGTTTTGGATAAGTTTAACACCACCCTCACCGTTCCCTGGAAATTTAACTTATACATTTAGCATTAGCAATAGTAGTAATCATAATAGCAATAAATAAATAGCAGGAGCATTAAGAGTAAAATTAGTAATACTAGTAGTAGTATTAGTAATAAGCAGTAATAGTGATCACATTGTGGTTTTTTGTCTAGTTCAACATCCCCTCTTTCTGCACTGATAGTTTCAACGTAATACTCTAGGTGATTTTTGAGACATTACTAATACGTCTTTATCAAACAGTTCGTGGTAACGAACTGTAAGTAAGGAGTGACCCGGCTCAATGGTAACTGAAACTGTAGAAAACGGAATTTTGATACCAATAGATACATCAAAAGAATCAAATTTTAATGCTCATTTCAAATATAGAAGTTTCATCAAGTTTAGTCCTACCTATAAAAAGTTACGCGCCTGAGAAAATTTGGCTGATTTTCGAAAAAAGGAGGAAAGATCCTTTAAAAGTTATAGAATCTTAATGAAAATCACACCATCATATTCAGCATATCAGAGAACTCTACTGCAGAGGTTTCAAGCTCCCATCTACAAAAATGTGGAATTTTGCATTTTTTGCCAGAAGAAAGATCACGGATGCGTGTTTATTTGTTTTTTTTGTTTTTTTTTCCCAGGGGTGATCGTATCGACCCAGTGGTCCTAGAATATCGTGGGAGGGCTCATTCAAACGAAAATTAAAAGTTCTAATGCCCTTTTTAAGTGACCAAAAAAATTAAGGGCAACTAGGCCCCCTCCCACGCTCATTTTTATCCCAAAGTCACCCGATCAAAATTTTGAAATAGCCATTTTGTTCAGCATGGTTGAAAATATGATAACTATGTCTTTTAGGATTACTTAATCCCCCGAAGTCCCCGGGAGGAGAGCTGCAAGTTAAGAACTTTACCCAATGTTAACATATAGTATTGGTTATTGGGAAGTATACAGACGTTTTCAGCGGGTATATTTTCTGGTAATGGGGGGGGGGGGTGTGGGGAGCGGTTCGGGGGTTTTTCAACTGAAAGTAAGGAGCAACATCAAAACTTAAAACGACTGAAAACATTACGTATAGGATTGGGTTCACCCCCTAGTCAATACCTCGCTCTTTAGTAGAGAGGCCTCAAGAGCTCGTGACCCTACACCATATATGGACATAGAGTCCCTAGGGAGGTGGCTTTTCTCCCTGAGAATGAAAAAACAGGATTTTTCTCACTTTGATGTATTTCTAAGGAGAATTGTCTCCGGGGGAAGTTTATTAATGTCTTTGGAGTTCGTCCAGGAGAATTGTTTCCGGGTGAAGTTTATTAATGTCTTTGGTGTTCGTCCAGGAGAATTGTTTCTGGGCGAAGTTTTTTAATGTCTGACAGATGATGTCAAGGTTGATTGATTTGTCACGAAAGGGGAATTAATTTGTTGTTTCTAAGGGGAATTATTGATTCACGAAATGGGAATTAATTTGTTGTTTCTAAGGGGAATTATTGATTCACGAAAGGGGAATTATTTTGTTGTTTTTAAGGAGAATTATTGATACACGAAAGGGGAATTAATTTGTTGTTTCTAAGGGCAATTATTGATTCAAGAAAGGGGAATTAATGTGTTGTTTCTAAAGGGAATTATTGATTCACGAAAGGGGAATTAATTTGTTGTTTCTAAGGGGAATTGTTGATTCAAGAAAGGGGAATTAATTTGTTTTTTCTAAGGGGAATTATTGATTGACGAAAGGGGAATTAATTTGATGTTTCTAAGGGGAATTATTGATTCACGAAAGGGAATTATAAATCACATCACTTGTTCCCTAGGATTTATACGGGACTCTAAAGAGATAAATTAATATTCCATTTTTAAATACGGCTTCATTGATCTTTAAGTCGGAGAGATAAATTGATATTCTAACGAATCCTTAATAGTGTAGCTAGGAACATTTATGAGATGAAGAGATTATCGCGGGAAAGGGTTTCCTAGGAATTTCAAATGTGACAGCGCAGTGATGCCAAAACAAAAGGAACACGTAGAAATTAAGTTTAGGGATTATTTGGGTGAAACCGTTTAAGGCATTTTAAGAGTTTTAGTTTAGTTTAGTTTTAGTTAAGAGTTTGGTATTTTAGCTTAGAGTCTTAGCTTAGAGTTTTTGTTAGACTTCTAGTTTAGTTTAGTTTTAATTAAGAGTTTAGAGTTTTAGCCTAGAATATTAGCTTAGAGTTTTAGTTAGAGTTGAAGTTTAGTTTAGTAATAGTTAAGAGTTTAGAGTTTTACCTTTGAGTCTTAGCTTAGAGTTTTTGTTAGAGTTCCAGTTTCGCTTAGTTTTAGTTAAGAGTTCAGTGTTTTACCTTACAGTCTTAGCTTAGAGTTTTTGTTAGAGTTGAATTTTAGTTTAGTTATAGTTAAGAATTTAGAGTTTTAGCTTAGAGTCATAGCTTAGAGTTTTAGTTAAAGTTATAGTTTATTTAAGTTATATTTAAGAGTTTAGAGTTTTAGCTTAGAGTCATAGCTTAGAGTTTTTGCTGAAGTTCTAGCTTAGTTTAGTTTTAGTTAAGAGTTTAGAGTTTTAGTTTAGATTTTTAGTTAGAGTTAAAGTTTACTTTAGTTTTAGTTTAGAGTTTAGAGTTTTAGCTTAGAGTTTTTGTTAGAGTTTTAGTTTAGTTTAGTTATAGTTAAGAGTTAAGAGTTATTAGTTTTAGCTTAGAGTCTTAGCATAGAGTTTTTAGTTAGAGTTCTAGTCTAGTTTAGTTTTCGCTAAGAGTTTAGAGTTTTAGCCTAGAGACTTAGCTTAGAGTTGAAGTTTAGTTTAGTTTTAGTTAAGAGTTTTGGAGTTTTAGCTTAGAGTGTTAGCTTAGAGTTTTTGTTACAGTTCTAGTTTGGTTAAGTTATAGTTAAGAATTTGGAGTTTTAGCTTAGAGTCATAGCTTAGCGTTTTAGTTAAAGTTATAGTTTAGTTAAGTTATATTTAAGAGTTTAGAGTTTTACCTTAGAGTCATAGCTTAGAGTTTTTGTTGAAGTTCTAGTTTATTTTTAGTTAAGAGTTTAGAGTTGTAGCTTAGAGTTTTAGTTAGAGTTGAAGTTTAATTTAGTTTTAGTTAAGAGTTTAGAGTCTTAGCTTAGAGTTTTACTTAAAGTTCTAGTTTAGTTTAGTTTTAGTTAAGAGTTTAGAGTTTTTAGCTTAGAGTCTTAGCTTAGAGTTTTTGTTAGAGTTGAAGTTTACTTTGGTTATAGTTAAGAGTTTAGAGTTTTACGATAGAGTCTTAGCTTAGAGTTTTTGTTAGAGTTCTAGTTTAGTTTAGCTATAGTTAAGAATTTAGAGTTTTAGCTTAGAGTCTTAGATTAGAGTTTTAAATAGAGTTGAAGTTTAGTTTAGTTATAGTTAAGAGTTTAGAGTTTTAGCTTAGAGTCATAGCTTAGAGTTTTTTGTTAGAGTTGAAGTTTAGTTAAGAGTTTTAGTTAAGAGTTTAAAGTTTTAGTTTAGAGTCTTAGAATTTTAGTTAGAGTTTTAGTTAGAGTTCCAGTTTAGTTTAGTTATAGTTAAGAGTTTGGAGTTTTAGCTTAGAGTCATAGCTTAGAGTTTTTGTTGAAGTTCAAGTTTAGTTTAGTTTTTGTTAAGAGTTTAGAGTTTTAGCTTAAAGTTTTAGTTAGAGTTAAAGTTTACTTTAGTTTTAGTTAAGAGTTTAGAGTTTTAGCTTAGAGTTTTTGTTAGAGTTCTAGTTTAGTTTAGTTTTAGTTAAGAGTTTAGTTTTTAGCTTAGAGTCTTAGCTTAGAGTTTTTGTTGAAGTTCTTGTTTAGTTTAGTTTTAGTTAAGAGTTTAGAGTTTTACCTTAGAGTCTTAGCTTAGAGTTTAGTTAGAGTTCTAGTTTAGTTTAGCTATAGTTAAGAGTTTTAGCTTTGAGTCTTAGCTTAGAGCTTTAGTTAGAGTTTTAGTTTAGTTTAGTTTTAGTTAAGAGTTTAGAGTTTTTTAGCTTAGAGTCTTAGCTTAGAGTTTTAGTTAAGAGTTCTAGTTTAGTTTAGTTATAGTTAAGAGTTTAGACTTTTAGCTTAGAGTCTTAGCTTAGAGTTTTTGTTAGAGTTTTAGTTTAGTTTAGTTTTAGTTAAGAGTTTGGTGTTTTAGCTTAGAGTCTTAGCTTAGAGTTTTGTTGGAGTTCTAGTTTAGTTTAGTTTTAGTTAAGAGTTTAGAGTTTTAGCCTAGAGTCTTAGCTTAGAGTTTTAGTTAGAGTTGAAGTTTAGTTTAGTAATAGTTAAGAGTTTAGAGTTTTAGCTTAGAGTCTTAGCTTAGAGTTTTTGTCAGAGTTCTAGTTTCGTTTAATTTTAGTTAAGACTTTAGAGTTTTACCTTACAGTCTGAGCTTAGAGTTTTTGTTAAAGTTGAAGTTTAGTTTAGTTATAGTTAAGAATTTAGAGTTTAGCTTAGAGTCATAGCTTAGAGTTTTAGTTAAAGTTATAGTTTAGTTAACATATTTAAGAGTTTAGAGTTTTAGCTTAGAGTCATAGCTTAGAGTGTTTGTTAGAGTTCTAGCTTAGTTTAGTTTTAGTTAAGAGTTTGGTGTTTTACCTTTGAGTCTTAGCTTAGAGTTTTTGTTAGAGTTCTAGTTTAGTTTAGTTTTAGTTAAGAGTTTAGAGTTTTACCTTTGAGTCTCAGCATAGAGTTTAGTTAGAGTTTTAGTTTACTTTAGTTATATTTAAGAGTTTAGAGTTTTAGCTAAGAGTCTTAGCTTAGAGTATTAGTTTAGTTTAGTTTTAGTTAAGAGTTTTGGAGTTTTAGCTTTGAGTCTTAGCTTAGAGTTTTTGTAAGAGTTCTAGTTTGGTTTAGTTATAGTTAAGAGTTTAGAGTTTTACCTTTGAGTCTCAGCATAGAGTTTAGTTAGAGTTTTAGTTTACTTTAGTTATAGTTAAGAGTTTAGAGTTTTAGCTTAGTTTTTGTTAGAGTTCTAGTTTAGTTTAGTTTTAGTTAAGAGTTTAGAGTCTTACCATTAAGTCTTAGCTTAGAGTTATAGTTAGAGTTGAAGTTTAGTTTAGTTATAGTTAAGAATTTAGGGTTTTAGCTTAGAGTCTTAGCTTAGAGTTTTACTTAAAGTTGTAGTTTGGCTAAGTTTTAGTTAAGAGTTTAGAGTTTTAGCTTAGAGTCATAGCTTAGAGTTTTTGTTAGAGTTCTAGTTTAGTTTAGTTTTAGTTAAGAGTTTAGAGTTTTTAGCTTAGAGTCATAGCTTAGAGTTTTTGTTAGAGTTCTAGTTTAGTTTAGTTTTAGTTAAGAGTTTAGAGTTTTGGCTTAGAGTCATAGATTAGAGTTTAGTTAGAGTTGAAGTTTATTTTAGCTATAGTTAAGAATTTAGAGTTTTAGCTTTGAGTCTTATATTAGAGTTTAAAATAGAGTTTTAGTTTAGTTTAGTTTTAGTTAAGAGTTTAGAGTTGTTTAGCTTAGAGTCTTAGCTTAGACTTTTAGTTAAGAGTTCTAGTTTAGTTACAGTTAAGAGTTTAGACTTTTAGCTTAGAGTCTTAGCTTAGAGTTTTTGTTAGAGTTTTAGTTTAGTTTAGTTAAGAGTTTAGAGTTTTAGCTTAGAGTCATAGATTAGAGTTTAGTTAGAGTTGAAGTTTAGTTTAGCTATAGTTAAGAATTTAGAGTTTTAGCTTTGAGTCTTATATTAGAGTTTAAAATAGAGTTTTAGTTTAGTTTAGTTTTAGTTAAGAGTTTAGAGTTTTTTAGCTTAGAGTTTTAGTTTAGACTTTTATTTAAGAGTTCTAGTTTAGTTTAGTTACAGTTAAGAGTTTAGACTTTTAGCTTAGAGTCTTAGCTTAGAGTTTTGGTTAGAGTTCTAGTTTAGTTTAGTTTTAATTAAGAGTTTAGAGTTTTACCTTAGAGTCTTAGCTTAGTTTATTTTTAGTTAAGAGCTTAGAGTTTTAGCTTTGAGTCTTAGCTTAGAGTTTTAGTTAGAGGTGAAGTTTAGTCTAGCTATAGTTAAGAGTTTGGAGTTTTACCTTAGAGTCTTAGCCTAGAGTTTTTGTTGAAGTTCTAGTTTAGTTTAGTTAAGAGTTTAGAGTTCTACCTTAGAGTCTTAGCTTAGAATTTTACTTAGAGTTGAAGTTTAGTTTAGTTATAGTTAAGGGTTTAGAGTTTAAGCTTGGACTCTTAGCTTAGAGTTTTAGTTCAAGTTCTAGTTTAGTTTAGTTTTAGTTAAGAGTTTAGAGTTTTACCTTAGAGTCTTAGCTTAGAGTTTTAGTTAAAGTTCTAGTTTAGTACAGTTTTAGTTAAGAGTTTTGAGTTTTATCTTAGAGTCTTAGCTTAGAGTTTTTGTTGAAGTTCTAGTTTAGTTTAGTTTTAGTTAAAAGTTTAGAGTTTTATCTTAGAGTCTTAGCTTAGAGTTTTTGTTGAAGTTCTAGTTTAGTTTAGTTAAGAGTATAGAGTTATACCTTAGAGTCTTAGCTTAGAGTTTTGCATAGAGTTGAAGTTTAGTTTAGTTATAGTTAAGGGTTTAGAGTTTTAGCTTGGAGTCTAAGCTTAGAGTTTTAGTTAGAGTTCAAGTTTAGTTTAGTTTTAGTTAAGAGTTTAGAGTTTTACCTTAGAGTCTTAGCTTAGTGTTTTAGTTAGAGTTCTAGTTTAGAACAGTTTTAGTTAACAGTTTAGAGTTTTATCTTGGAGTCTTAGCTTAGAGTTTTATTTAGAGTTCTAGTTTATTTTAGTTTTAGTTAAGAGTTTAGAGTTTTATCTTAAAGTCTTAGCTTAGAGTTTTAGTTAGAGTTCTAGTTTAGTTTTAGTTAAGAGTTTTGAGTTTTACCTTAAAGTCCAAGCTTAGAGTTTTAGTTAGGGTTGAAGTTTCGTTTAGTTTAGTTATAGTTAAGATTTTACAGTTTTTGCTTAGAGTCTTAGCTTAGAGATTTAGTTATAGTTATTGTTTAGTTTAGTTTTAGTTAAGAGTTTTAGCTTAGAGTTTTAGCCTAGAATCTTAGCTTAGAGATTTAATTAAGTTGGGTTAGCTAAGTTAGGTTAGGTTAGCTAGTAAACATCTCTCCATGTTCAAGTTAGGTTAGATTAGGCTAGATTAAGTTGGGTTAGGTTAGGTTAGGATAAGTTAGGTTAGGTTAGCCCACGTACGCGCGCGTACGTAGTTTAGAGTTTTTAGTACTAGTTTTGTACAGTTTTAGTTAAGAGTTTAGAGTTTTACCTTAAAGTCTTAGCTTAGAGTTTTAGTTAGAGTTCTAGTTTAGTTTTAGTTAAGAGTTTTGAGTTTTACCTTAAAGTCCTAGCTTAGAGTTTTAGTTAGGGTTGAAGTTTCGTTTAGTTTAGTTATAGTTAAGATTTTATAGTTTTAGCTTAGAGTCTTAGCTTAGAGCTTTAGTTAGAGTTATTGTTTAGTTTAGTTTTAGTAAAGAGTTTTAGCTTAGAGTTTTAGCCTAGAATCTTAGCTTAGAGATTTAATTAAGTTAGGTTAGGTAAGTTAGTTTAGGTTAGCTAAGTTAGGTTAGGTTAGCTAGTACACATCTCTCCATGTTTAAGTTAAGTTAGGTTAGGCTAGATTAAGTTAGGTTAGGTTAAGTTAGGTTAGGTTAAACTACGTACGCGCGCGTACGTAAGCTAACCTAACCTAACTTAACCTAACCTAACTTAATCTAGCCTAACCTAACCTAACTTAAACATGGAGAGATGTTTACTAGCTAACCTAACCTAACCTGACGGCGGGGGGCCACTAGCCCCCCCGCCCACGCCCATCATTCCCCCAAACACATCCGATCAAAATTTTGAGATGGCCATTCAAAAAAAACACAAAATTGTGCCTTTTTTAATAGTTGAATTTTATTGGATTGCGACTAACGCCCCTCTCACGTCCAGCATTTTCCAAAACACATCGAATTAAAATTTTGAGATATCCATTTTGTTCAACGTAGTTGAAAGTTCTGGAAATTTTGTCTTTTAGGATGATAACCCCCTCAGAGCCCTCAGTGCAAGGGTTGTAGGTTATGCCCTGGGGGTATATAAGGTTTTTATTCAAAGCGTTGTAGTAGAAACTTCAAAAGGGCTCATTCAATTGAAAATTAAAAGGGCTAGTGCCTTTTTTAATAGTTAAAAGTGATTGGATATTTACTAGTGCCCCTCTCACGCCCACCATTTTCCCAAACATATCCAATCAAAATTTTGAGATATTCATTTTGTTCAACGTAGTTGAAAGCTCTTGAAATTAGGTCTTTTAGGATGATAACCCCCTCGGAGCCCTCAGTGCAAGGGTTGTAAGTTATGTCCTTTGGGTATATAAGGTTTATATAGAAAGTCGTTATAGTTTCTATAGCAAGTCGTATATGATTTATAGAATAGATTTTAGTCTTCCTCAAATCCAATTTTTATTTACAAGATATTCTTTCTATTCATGAGGTGTCACTGGCTGGACACTGGTCTTCTTCATTATTCATCATTAGAAGTAGAAATCTGGTAAAAACGAAATGGCTGTTGCATTCCAGAATCCTTGCAGAATAGTTGTAATATCTAAGAGCTATGCTATTCTAACAGAATTAATAATCAAAATTAGTATTATTTTTATTCCTCGAAAATCAGTCTATACATAACTTCGAATACCGTATCAAAATTCATCATTTATCTTTGAATATTAGTGCGTCGAAAAAAACTCCTTCAGGCAAACTTCAGAAGTATATTAGAACTGCGGGACGTGGCTATAGCTATCGTGAATGAAAATCAACTTATCCAGTCTTTGTGGACTGAAACCATTTCCTTTCTAAATCACTATCACAGTCACTATCAGGCCTACCATCAGAAGCAGTCTTTCTGCGGTCACACTAGTCATAGGCAGCGCGCTAGCGCTGCCTAAGTAAAGAACGATGTGGGCACAATGTGTTTTTTTTTCGTTTTTTTCTCCATACCGGGGTACTTCATATCGAAGGAGTCGTCGTAGAAACTTCGAAAAGGGGTCATTTGATTGGAAATTGGAGTGGCTATTTCCCTTTTTAACAGTCGAAAGTGATTGGAGGGCAACTAGCCCCCCCCCCCCCATCCATTAGTCCCCCAAACACATCCAATCGAAATTTTGAGATAACTATTTTGTTCAGCGTAGTTGATTCCAGATAGAAAATATGTTTTTGAGGAGGACACTTCCCTTCAACCCTCAGGGCAAGGGTTTTAAGTTATGCCCTGGGAGCATATAA
The DNA here is from genome assembly GCA_029168905.1 of Artemia sp. Kazakhstan ARC1039. Lineage (NCBI taxonomy): Eukaryota > Metazoa > Arthropoda > Branchiopoda > Anostraca > Artemiidae > Artemia > Artemia sp. Kazakhstan ARC1039. Next base: position 2,061 of record JAQQPU010027020.1, on the reverse strand, counting down.
GGTTTTTATAGAGGGCGTTGTCGTAGAAACTTCAAAACCGGCTCATTCGATTGGGTATTCAAAGGGCTAGTGCCCTTTTTAATAGTTGAAAGTGATTGGAGGGCAACTAGCCCCCCACATCCATCATTTCCCCAAACAAATCCAATAAGAATTTTGAGATAGCCATTTTGTTCAGCGTAGGCTAGTTGATTTCAGGATAGAAAATATGGTTTTTAGGAGGACACTCCCCCGAGGACACTCCCCCACAACCCTCAGGGCAAGGGTTTTAAGTTATGCCCTGGGGCATATAAGGATTTATAAGAAGGCGTTGTCGTAGAAGTTTCAAAACAGGCTCATTCGATTGGAAATTCAAATGGCTAGTTCCCTTCTTAATAGTCGAAAGTGATTGGAGGGGAACTAGCCCCTCCCCCACGCCCATTATTCCCCTAAACACATCCGATCAAAATTTTGATATAGCCATTTTGTTCAGCGTAGTTGATTTCCAGATAGAAAATATATTTTTGAGGAGGAAAATCCCCAACAACCCTCAGGGCAAGGGTTTTAAGTTATGTCCGGGGGTATTTAAGGTTTTTATAGAAGGCGTTGTCATAGAAACTTCAAAAGGGGCTCATCTGATTGGAAATTCAAAGGGCTAGTGCTCTTTTTGATAGTCAAAACTGATTGGAGGGCAACTAGCCCCGCCCCCCGCCCCCCACGTCCATCATTCACCCAAACACATCCAATCAAAATTTTTAGATAGCCATTTTGTTTAGCATAGGCATATAAAATACGTTTTTGTGAAGGACACTCCCCCACAACTCTCAGGGCCAGGGTTTTAAGCTATGGCCTGGGCGCATATAAGGTTTTTATAGAAGGCTTTGTCGTAGAAACTTAAAAAAAGGCTAATTCGATTGGAAATTTAAAGGCTAGTGCCCTTTTTAATAGTCGAAAGTGATTAGTAATATTTTTTTGTTGTTGTTGTTTAGACCAGGACACTTCGTATCGAAGGAGTTGTCCCAGGAACTTCGAAAGGGGTGTCTTCGATTCAAAATAGAAAGGGTTGATACCATTTTTAATAGTCGAAAGTGATTTGAGGGCAACTAATCCCCCTTCAATTCCCACCCTCCCATTGGCCCATTATGTTTAAAAACTAAATGTTGCCTTAAGATTAAATCAAAATGCGTTTTGATAATGCTAATTCCCAGTAAGGCATCTCAGCAGTATCCCAAGAACCACTGAGGGTATTATGTTCAAACTTTCGAGGCTACTTCTGCTCTTAAAATTTAACCAAATCAAAATAGTGTAAGTGTATCCAAGCTATCAAAGAAAGTAAACAGATTTTTTTACGAACTGTATCAGGTTTTCCATTTCAGGTCAACTAGAGGATGTATGAAACTAAGTTAAACAGTACTTTTTGTGTCCAGATTTTTAAAAGGGTGTATGTTGTTCAAAATTGCTGAATTTTTTTTTCCGACATACAAAAAGCAGGCCAAACTATAAAGTCTTAAAAAATGAAAAGATTTAAAGTGCTATTTTCTTTTTCCCTGAAAAGACTATGTCAATGTAAAACGAACAGAAATTAATTAAAAAAACTTTTTCCACAAAATAAGATTTTCAAAGAAAAAAAGAACTCCATTAAACAAAAAAATGAGCAAAAATAAAATCAAGTAATCTGCCAAGCTCGAAACTACCACAAATCAGCATCGATAAATAAATGAAACCCAAAACGAACAGAAATTACAATAAATAACCGAGTCAAATTCAAAACGAGCAGAAATTAATATAAGTTGGTCGCAAAACCCCTATGCCTTCTCAAGGCCAGAAGAAAAGTTTCCCTTTACTGAAAAAATACAAATGAATGTGCATTGGCAGTTTAATATAAATATACTAATATTTAGTAATAAAATGTAAAAATTATTTGATTTATTAGTAGTAATATACCTATTGATCCGAAACTAAATTGTATACAGCGACCAATCCCTCTATATTATGGTCCTATAAAGTGATCATGCATGTTATATTTTGAACTAGATATTCAGGGACGAGATTGTGTAATGCAGCCAGACGAGTTTCTGAGGCAAC